>JAJEKV010000342.1:0-297360 GCA_021234155.1 Isoetes taiwanensis | reverse complement strand
TTTGTTAACTCTTCTTAATCATCCACATGAGAACACTAGAGACATGAGACACCGAGAATGGAACAATGCTTTTGATTCTTTGATGTTGTCCTAACACCAATATAAATTTTATGATCATGGATGTCGGTTGCAACGTTCATATTATCACAAACATGAGTCATCTATAGTAAAAATCATCTTTACGCACCAGTATTGCTCATTAGCAACCAAAACTTGAACCTTACTAAAACTGCAGAACAATTCTCCCTCTAGAATGATGCCACGTGAATAAGGTGGTCTTTCATATAGCTAGGGCTTGGTCAAGGAGGAACGCTCGAATCTTTGATGAGGACCCGGAGGATTCACCTCTCATTAGCGTATAACCCATGAGAGTTCAACGAAGGGGTGTTTTTTGGACCATTTGCATATGTATATTTAGGGGTTAGGGGTGTTTTTAGGCCCTGGTCTAGAGCAATATCTATACATATAGGGATCAAATTGCCTCTTAAAAATGTGTATACAAGGGGGGTTTTTTGCTACCCTCTGAATGCAGATGCCATACCCCCTTTATATATAAGTGTGTCCCCCAGGGATGAGGATGAGGAGGAACATAACATTAATCCATAAGTATCAAGAACACTAAAGTATCTTACTATTTTATCAATATGAACTATGAGGCATTTTAACCTTGAAACCATTACCAGATCTCTAAGCCATGAATATAACAAGTGTTCTTTTACATCTTACTATGGTTTTCATATTTTGATTCCTTAGGAATTAAGTGCATGCCTTCATTACGTTTGCAAATGTTTTTTACAAATTTTTGGTTGGAGAAAAAAGGTTTAATCAAATCTTAAACTTTTATGAGAGGTTCATTTTTACCAAACAATTTACCATCTATTCGTTGAAAACGAAGGTAAATGTGACATAATATCTAAGTCACTAAAAATAGATAACTAGCGATAAAAGCGACCTTGGGCAAAAACAAGACTTTTTTTTTTGGGGGAGGGATAAAGAAATTAGCAAAATGGAAAGAGGAAACCACGAGGCGCATTTTCAGAACATCCATTAAATATCAAGCTGTTCTATAAGCCACACACTCCACCAAAGGAACAATAAGAAGATTTAACATCCACTAAAGACCAACTAGCCTCTGAGACGGATATGCCAAACTAGCATTTCTCAGTGGGTTCTTCCCACAATCACCTTCCAATGGAGGCCAAAACTTAAGACCTTTTCTATTTTAACTAGTGTGTTACCACTAGAAGCAAGAATACACCATAAACAAGTTATAGTAGTTTAGGTGACTTTTATTTTTAGATATAAATGAGTTCATTTTTTCTTTCTACATATTAAGTCCTTGCTTGAAGTGAAACATTAGTATATGTCGGGAATCTCTAAGGCATGAATTTCCAAGGCACTTGAGTCACCCATGGATTGCATGATCCTATAGAGAGCCAAGAAAAATATGACGGTCAAGGTATCTCACAGACACAAAGTTTGAACCAACTCAAGTAGATGTAGAAGTGGTTATAGGTTTGCTAATGCAAAGTACTTAGATGTGGCCGGGATGAATTATGAGTGAGCTTGTGTTCCTTGATGTGTGATTAATGTACTTTTGGTAACATGTGTGTGCCTTCATGTACTTTGTGGTAACATGTTGTGGTTTTATGTTGTTGACTTAAGGACTTTTTCCCTATAGAGCTGACTAGGCATCATGAGGAGAGCATGTAAAATCAGAAGCTAGGCTCTGAGAAAAAGTGGGCCGATTAATGCGAGGGGCTTGCGGCTATCATTCATGACCAATGGCCTCAAAACCCACATTGGGTTGCTATTAGTGCCTCCGGCATCCATGTTCCCTTATTTTGTTATTTTCTCACTTTCTATGTTGTAGCTTGGGGCTTAGTTCCCCTTTTGTTGGGGCTTATGCCCTCATTACAGTTGGGGCTCATGCCCTCTTTTTCTGATACGGTCTCATAACCCTCGGGTTTTAAGTGGGCGTTAAAACCCCTTATCTTATCTTATCTTATCTTATCTTATCTTAAAGGAGATTAGAAACCCCAAGGGTCTTTTCGTAGATAGCCAACTAGATCCAGTGACTTTGCAATCATAGGCGCCATTATTTGTTAAGAACATTTAAGTTAGAGATAAGCTTATAGGGCCATATAGATATAAAAGCTGACGAAAAATTGTTTTGCAAGTGGCGAATACCTTATGCCCATCCTTCTTTTTATGAAAGTGGTTTCAACGATTCCAAGAACCAATTAAAAGGGGTCGCATTACGGAGAATTAAACAATGCTAAATTAGATCGTTTTCATATTCTTGTAAATACCATGACTACCATATTGATAAGGCTTCCACACGCCTCCCAAATGACCTCACGCACTAGTAAATCTTGCACACCACTTCCTAATCAGCCTATACACTTGGATCAACTAAAGGACCCTCTCTTTGATCCAAGCACTCCCTCTGTTGATGCTACTTCACTATAAAAGTGATCCCGACTCATTAGTTACCCAATCCAACTCAAAACACATAGTAAAAGCCCTCCTTGATTGATTGATCTAGATGCAAACTTCAAATTTCTCCAAAAGGCTCATATCCAATTCAATTTTTCCAAATGGTAGATACATCGACACCATACAACAAAGACTAAATAAAAATCAACTATTTGAAGCATTTTACTTGTTGGTAATTTCGATATTTGGATGAACTAAAATTCAAAAAAAAAATGAAACCATTGGAGATATGGCAAGAGCTTAGGGTGTACCCCATTAGGCGGGCCAGGCAATTTCAAGCACCACGTATCAAGTCCCAACTACCAGTTTTTCAGACCACAATTCCCATTGCACCTGTGATACATTTTAATCAGTTCTGACAAAAACTAGAAAGAGGACAAATGAAATCCGGGAGAGGACAAGCTAAATCTTACTACACGACAAACCAATTCTGATTTAAGGTATTCAGAAGCTTTCAAATCCTTCTAAATTGGAGTTCCAAGCTTGTGCTATATCAATAAAATCAAACTCAGTGCGAAATGGGAGCATACTCTTGTGCTTGTAACTTGTATGGTGTCACCGCTCTGAGGGCCCTTTTGGGCGTAATGGGGATGCACCCTTAGGCTACATTCCCATGAGCATAACCAGACTTCAAAATATGTACTCGTATCAAAGGCGTCAACCATAGCTTTCAGAAACCCTCTGCCATTTATGAAAACTCGAAGCCAACTTTGGCAATAATTTTATGTGAGGAAGGAAGGAAGGAAGGAAGGTTCTTTTATCGTCCGCGGAGGCCAATCGGCCTATGGGACCCAAATTACACCGGTGCGACAAGCCCGTTGCTACCCGTTAAATCCCCTAGGAGGGAAAAACCGTCAGCGGCAACAACAAGCGTAAGCGTACAAATATACATATACACATGAATTCTCGGCACCTCAGATAGGCGCCCGGGGGCAGAGGTGAGTCCGCAGATCCAAAACCTCCTAGAGGTAGGAGCCAAGGGATCGAGCCCGGCCCGGCGTCTTGAGTAGCTTCGTCGGCCCAGGGGCGGAACTAGGTCACACCAAGAGAATGTAGCGAGCCCGAATCGACTATAGGCTGGACGGCTCACGGAAGGCATGGCTTTCATCCTCAACAACCCCGGTGGAACAACGACAAAGCACATCCTAGCGGCTCTCAACCCACCACCATCTCAAGCCGAAGATGGTGGGCCCTGTTCAAATGGGCCAGCGATGATCCTGCGCTTCTTCATGGGCAACGAGAACGGGTAGAGGCTGTGGGCCTCGAACGAGGTGGGGTTTATGTCTTTGTTTGTAGTGTGCCATCTTTACATTCCCGAGAGCATGGTGGTCCCGAGCTTCCCCAAAAACAAGAGTCAAATACCCCTCGGCCTATCCCGGCCGGCGTCTGCGTGCACTTGGGCGCACCTATGTCGTCTACGTTCCGGTAGCCCGACCAGGGCTCTCTTGTCCTTCCAACAAGCCACGAGTCATTGCGGGCTCATCGCCTAGCGTAAGCCAAGTGTGGGAGGGCCGAGTGTAAGCCCATCTTTGGCCACCTTACGGAAATAAACAATGTGTCTATCGAGGGCCGCATCTTTGCGGGGGCATGAATCTTGTCTCCTGCAACAAGATGCGATATGGAACTTAGGGCTTGACCCCAAGTGCCCGTCAAAAATGCCTTACGGACCTGCTCTAATCATTCCAACTTCGCCAAAGACACCCACTTGGGCCCCACACCTCGACTCCATACGGAAGAAGCTGGCTCCACCGGTGCGGAACAAATGTGGCCCGGTGGCCCGATCATCTGACTCTGCCTGTGACTATTGTTTTGCATTGCGTAACGCCTTCCAACTGCGGTCACCCAAAAGGCGAATGGATGCATCCTAATACATTGAGGGCGGAAATTCCACCCCCGTACTTGTAGGCTGGGTGTGACCTCTACCATCGCCCACGATAAGTGGCCCAGGAGGTGCGGGGATGGCGATGAGGAGGATATGAGGACCACCTTAGTCTTGGCGGGTTGACCGCATGTCCGTCACTGCGGCGGAATGTCAGGGGCATCTAGGTGTGCCTGCATGCCCTCCTCGGTGTATGGGCCAAGAGGTCCACATCATCGCATAGATGAGTTGCAGGATGACACGTGCAAGAGTCGTATTAGTCCCCCCCATTGGCGGCAAGCGGGCTTCCAAGCGGTCAATGTAAAGTCCAAAGAGTGTGGGTGAGAGGGACAACCTTGCCCTAACTCCAATGCTCTTTGGCAAATGGCTGTCCTTCCGGTTGCATACGGCTGTGCAGAGCTCTGCGTGCAGTCGTACACTGCGTTCACGTAGATCCATAGGGAGCCCCGGATGGTGCAATCTTGCCCACAACTTTTCGAGAATGCGTGAAGCTTTTGCAAAGTCCACAAAACGGTCTGAGATCCTCCCCGGTTCTGGCGTCCTCGACGAGGTGTGAAGATGTGATCAATGGTCGAATGTTGGGGTGAGGAAGCACGCGTAAGTGCCCTGACTTCCGGCCTACGCCCATCTGGTTACTGCCCGTTTCGAGAATGCCCGCTGGCTTGGCAAACACCGAAACCATGATGGTTCGGTGGTGGGCCCGGGCGATTGGGTCCCCCGCGTAGATCGGAACAACCACAACCGCTTGTGGTCCATGGTTTGGGGAAAACCCTCTTGCGGTATACTGTTGAACAATCACGGCAGGGCGGGCACCATGGGCTGTCACGCCCACTTAACAACTTCGCTTGCGAGGCCGTCTAAATCTGTTGAGTTCCCATTAGCCCGGTATTTTGCATCCCCTCTTCGACATCTTCTCTTGTGATCACCGGTGATTGAGCCATATTCTTGAGGGGGCACATCATGCGTGTTCCCGGGGGATCATAAAGCTATTGCGGCTACTACTCCCATTGCACATGTTCCGTGATGTTCCCGTGAAGGTTCTCGGTGCGTCCGATGGCGAACATTTCTCCTTGGTGCCTTGCCGGTACCTTGCCTTTGTTTCCTTGAGGAAGGCCGCGGTAATGTCGGTGGCACGAGCTGCATGTCACGATCCCGCGATGAGGCCCGGTGCGGCGCTGCGTTCCTTACACTCAACATCAAACCATCATTCGCAGCGGGAAGGTTGCGGCCTCACGATCTCTGGCGTGGGGAGGTCTCCCAAAGCATCCAATGCCCCTGATGCGAGGAGCTCAACCCGGCTGGTGGGTTTGCTGCTCCAACATGTGGGCCCCAGGCGTCGGAGAGCTTACGCGAGCATGTCGGTGTAACCCTCGCTGCTCATAATCCAAAGCGCAGCAGAAATGACGACAGTCTCTGCTACTGAAGGGGCCATAGCGGTGGCCAGGCCAGACTTCACATAAGTGGGAGGTGATGCGAGTCAGACCTCCTCGTCCCCAACTGTCCGTGCCGGCGTGAAAATGGCTGACAAGGTGTACATCTTCCTGCTTACCACTATGACATAATCCACGACACTAGTTCGTGCCCGTGATTGTCACGTACGCAAGTGTACCCGTGGGAAGAGGGCCATTGTGATAGGCCATTGCATATGGCGAGTCAAAGATACCTTTTATGAGGAGCAATTGTCTGCGCGGCGAATGACCTGTTTGTCATCGAGTGCCGGTGTGCAAAGGTGCCTCTGCGGGATGCTACCGGCATGTCATCCTTGAGGGTCGGCCCGCATGGCCTGTTCCACCCACAATCGCGCATTGAAGTCTCCAAGGGCATGACTACGCCCATCCACTTGTCTTTGTTGTATGTCATCATATAGATCGACATCTGGTCCATCTGTCCACCTCGGGGTGGGCTGTGATAGAAGGGACTCTGCATGGGGAAAGTAGTAGCGACTAGGAAGAGGGATCTCGCCCGGTGGTGGTGCACTCGGATCCACAAGTAGCGGTTATGTGCAGCCGGTCTTGGAGAGGAAACCAAATGTGCCAAGGCTACGGTAAATGCGAGGCAACCCACCCGGTGCCCGTCTCCACAATACAACCATTGAACCTTTGAAAAATCTTTGGTACCACAGGCGGTCGGGCGGCACATGTCTGGGTGTTCCCATGTCTCCATGGGGAAGATGAGGTCCATGTCCCACGGCTACTGAATTGAGGCTATAAGCCCATACGCCACTAGAAACCCCGACAGTTCAGACCACCACCCGGAGGCACAATTCCTATTGGCGGTCGGAGATGCTTGTAGTGTGTGTCACGGATGGACCAGCAGGCCCAGCAGACTGGTGCGGGGGCGGCACCCGGACAAAGCCGGAGGCAGCGGGGGCAGCATTTGGCTGGCGGGAGGCGGGCGAGTTGTAGGGGCGGTGCGGAGGATCGAGGAGGCGGAGGCGGCCGGGGGTGGCATTTGGGCGGCGAGTGCGGCTGCGGCGGCGTTCGGTCTTGGCGTCGACCGACCTGGCGAACTCCCTCCTGAGTACCTCTGTTGCATTGGAGTAAGATCGGCTCACATGCGAGATGTGCCTTCAACAACTTGCCCTGTCGCTGATTATGGCCTCTCGAACTCGTGCATCCATAGCGTGAACCTGCACCATTTCGAGGCGTGGCACTGGCCTTTGGACCCCAGGAGCTGGTCAGCGTAACACTTTGAGCAGTCTGGACCAAGCGTCATGCGCCCAATGCATTATTATTGTGTATCTTAAATTGAAATTCTCTCCTAGCTCTTACAGTCTGGGAACTACCCGGGGTTGTGGCTCCGTCGCCTGCGCTCACGGAGTGAGGCAAGAGCATGGGACCAGGGATCAACTTATAAGGGTAGATGCTACTTTTTTTTCTAAGGGCATATTTTGAGTTGCCCTTCTTTGGAAAGTCTAAAATTTTATCAACCCTTTTTATTTTATAGTACAATCTAAATTGCCCTTATTTATTACAAAACTCATTATAAAACAACATTTATCTATCAAAACACACATTTATAGAAAACAAAGTAAAATTTATTTCAAAAAGATAAATAATACACTGGCCAAATTTGAACCCCTGACCAAATGCACATTTATTTTGGCATTACTAGGCCTATACCAACTCACCACACATCCGTTGGGCAAAACTTTAGCCATACATGCACACTTTGTAGGCAGGATACCACCTAGCCTTAGGATGTCACAGGTATTTTTGTATTTTTTGTTTATGTAGTTCATACATTTATAAACATATCATAGCTGGAATGTAAATAGATTGTAAACCCTTTTCGCGATTTCAAGCTATAAAATTTGTTGATCGTGTATCGTCCAATAAAGAATGCAAGAAAGAATTGAAGAATGCAACAAAGAACTGGCAAGAATAGAAAGAAATGCATTAAAAGCAAACAAAATACAAATGAATACGAGGAATTGGAAGCAAGCACTAACTTTGTCAAGTTTTCTTGTGAATCGTTATGCCATTGCCGATTCACTAGCAAAGCATCGAAATTTGATTGGAGAATGAATGCCAATGAGTCTGATTCTTGAACTTTTTGTCCAATGTCTGGTGATTACGATCACTCGGGTGGCCTCGCCCACCCAGACCAAAAAATAAACATTTTATTTTATTTTATTCTTTTGCTTTTCAAAATTAGCTTTTTAATTGTAGAGTTTATTTCTTGCTCTTTTATAATAATATTTAAGATAATGCTATACATATTGACTATTAACATTAATAAAATTAAAGCTTTTTTAAATCCTTGCCCTTATTTTAAAGATTACTTCTTTTCTTCCCGCATTTTTTTATGCCACCCTTATCTCTAATATATAATTGTAATATGGAGGACAAGGGGGCTTAGATGGTATTATTATTGAAGTTATTTTTTGTTAAGAGTTGGACCAGTGTGAGCTTCTAAAATACTAGGGATTACGTTTGAGAATTTGACAAATGGGGCTAACAATATCTTCGGGAGCTTCTGGAAAGATCGGGATAGAAGCCTGGTGTAGGTTCCGGAAGGGCCTGTGGCTGTTGTTCTAGGAGCTTCTGGAATGTGCAGCATAGTATAAAAGAGCGAGAGACGAGGAGTTGGAACTTCGGTTTGGCGGAACGCAAAATTGTTAGCGAAAGCAAAGAGATGGGTTGGACAAATCCGATTATCATCTTTGGTTTGATTAGCGCTGGATTGGGATTTGTAGTTTTTGTTCTTCATACATATAAGGTAATTCTTTGGCCATCGAAAGTCCGAATCGGATGGTGGATGAGCCGCTCTGCTTTATGTCGTGTTTTGCATTTGTTTTCTTTTACTCGTCTGAATAATTTAGGGTGTTGGGCAATGTTTTTGTCGCCGCGAACCAAAGATTCAATAGCATATTAGAGGAATTGACGCCGCTTATATTTGAAGGATCGAGATAGGATAAAAGCGAACCAAATTATAGCATGGACATAGCATAAGAATAATAGAGATGAAAGAGAGTTTGGGTACAACCCAATACAAAGCGGATTCTGCCGAGGATGGGCTCTTATTCGGATGGGAATCGAATTTGAACCTCAATTGAAGATCGAAACTAAAACGTTCAAATGAGAAAAATTATCATTAGACTTTAAAAGAAGCATTCAAAGGATTGAAAAGAGCCTATAAATTGGCGAAACTAGACGTAGAATAGAATTCGAAACTTGAGAACAAGACAAACATAGATGTGAACCTTTGGATAATCCTTGAATTATACCTTCCGGGTTTGAGAATCTGGTGGGAGGTAACCGCATCGTGATTGCAGCCTCGAAATTTGTTCAACAAGTTCAAGCAAAATATCATACCACGGTTTTCGCCCTTTCTTCAACTCCCAATTAAAGCCACGGAATCCAAAAGCTAGATCGGAGCATGACTGCTTTTTGAAATATGGTATCCGACTATCCTAAACCGTTTCATTCTATGTGTTATAAGAAAGGTGGATTTGACAGTTACGTCAGATTTTACAAAGCCAATGCCCTAAAAGCATGATGGAATTAATTTGTTTAGCAGGGTTTACTTTGTTTGTTTTGTCTCCAGATTGCTCCACTGTTGTGTAAATAGACAAAGCTGAAAGCAAAATTACCCAACCATATTGTCACAGTAGACTCTGTAAATATAGCATAATCTAAATTTTGCATTGTTATATCTCGCAAATAGTAAATCTAATATAAAAAGTTCTATGATTCCAATAATACTTGCGGTTTTGCCTCGCACTATAAGATGTCTAGGAGAAGCTTTGTCTGAGCTGCAGTAAATACCATGTTGGGGCACCTCTGTAAATTGAATTCCAGAGATCTATTTGAGCTCATGTTCTTCAACAGGTTAAGCTAAAGGTGCAATTGCGATCGCAAGTTCATTTCCATTATTATGATTGGCCTGTCGTGCTTGCACTCCATCCTTCCCATTTTCTACTGGCAGACCGGTTGTTAGTTTTTCAAAGAAAACCTTCCATTGCAACATTTATTTCATTAGCGGCCCTTTGGTTATCAACGTCGACTCCAACCACTTCTATCGTTATTCTCGCCGGAGGGCGGAAGTGGAATTGAGATTGATTGAGCGAGTTGACCTCTTTTTTAGTCTCGACCAACTTTTAGCCCTAAATTGACTTGGGTTTATCTTTGCCATACATAAGAATTTCGGCTTTATCCTTCTTTTTATGTTTTCCATTACTAGAAGCCGATGCTCCAAGGGCTATGAGATGAAGATTAATGATCATGGTAGTTTGTTCGGCGTTGTTGTTCGTGGAGGCCTTGCGTGAGAAACAAAAGTTAAAAGATCAAGCAAGAGGGAGGGATGTGTTTAGAACAAGAGAAACATTTCTTTTACCTTTGTTTAACTCCATTTCTTTTGTTACTCCCATACAAAATAGATAGATAGTATTTTTCGTCATGCCACATTGGCGGCGCCATGAGGACATATGATGGACCCCGAGAGACTTGAACCGCAAGATCTCTTAGTTGCTAACAATGGACTAGCCAATAAACCGAACAAGGGAAATAGGGTTGTAGTTATTCTCGGCCCATTCACATTGGACATTGACCGCAGCGGCCAATATACGAGAATGGAAGTCGGCTTCTCTAATTAAAAGCGGCCGTGGCCCGGAGTTCCTTAGGGTTTTCTTTAGGGTTCTTAAATGGCCCAGAGCCGTTCTAGCGAATGTTCTTCACCGGATGAGTTGGGGATGTTCTTCACGGATCTGGCGTCGGCGTAGCGGTTTTCCGCAGATGTTCTTCACGGATCTGGCGGTTCTAGTGCCTAGCGGTTTTCCGCGAATGTTCTTCCACGATTTCTTCGCAGATGTGGAGTTTTTTTCTGCAGCTACTTATCACGAGTCGGGATCTTTCTTCGTCGGATCTGTAGAGAAGCTTGCATTAGATGTTTCTTCACCGGATCTAATGATCTGCGCCGAATCTGTTGTGTTTTTGTTTTTGCAAAAACTCTAAAGATCTGGCTCCCTATTTGGAGATTGGTCTCCATGCCGGTCGTGGGACCCCACCTGCAAAACTGGGAATGGAGTCCCAACCTCCATTCCCCTATACATAATCACTCACTCAAGCACCATGCAGCGGCGGCATATGGTGAAATGATAACATTCCACGTAATTACGTCAATTTGTCAAATGACAACTCTATCGTTGGCACTAATAGATAGATAGATAGGGTGTTTTTGATTTTTCTAGAGCCATGATAGAATGGTCAAACAAACTATTTTCCATTTCAACTTGCAAATTTAAACATTGCTCCAAGAATCATCGCAAGAGTAGCTCTTAGTTATATAATTTGTTTAAGGCCTATCATAATATGCTCCCTTCATTACCATTCTCCCTTCGCTCATGAGAAAATTCTAATTGGTAGGCCCCACAACTCCCTCAAAATTCATTTCATAGGAACAAACTTCGTAGACACTTGCAAGTCAGCTGTGGTGGCTAACAATTTTAGCCAAGCTGTTTCGGCCCGTACATGCCCTCTTTCCCCTTGAATCAACATCTAAGATTATGTGCTCATTTATTAAGATTATTGTAGCAACTTAGGTTACGAGAGTCACTTCCCGAAATTTATTGCTATTTTCAAGACATTTGGGCAAACTCCTCAATCATTTAAAAAGCACTGGGCAGCCGCCACGATAAGTACTTGTTATTCATAATGGCTATAAATTTTTTTTTTTCACTTCTTTTGCATACCTGGAACACTAATTATTCTGATGGGCACTCTATATATGCAAATTCTCCAGCTTCGTAGCAGCTCGCATATATCAGGGAAGGAGATCTAATTTAAGGCCATGAAAGTAGATCACTGATAGATGATCACTGATGGGAACGTAGTCATTCATCCTGTTTATGTTAAACAGCCGCTTGCCCATCCAATAAAAACCCTAATTAAACTAACCATTTGCCAAAGAATAGAACCAACATTTCGCATGAAACTGTGTCAACCCAACCTGTGCTTTATTATATGGATAAGTGAACCTAACAAAAGCTGCGCCAACTTGGATGGGTAGCAATATAACATGGACATATTCACATAGCAAAAAATCATATGTTCCTACTGCTCAGAAAGCTGACAGTTCTCAAGCTCGGGGATTTCACAAAGCATTACACCTCGTGTAGAGCAGCAAGGGCTTCCCAAGAACAAAAGACTGAAGCTCCAAGGATAAGCAATATGGCAAATAAAGCTCGGTCATTATCTAATCTCTTTTAACATAAAAAAGGACCTATCCTAGATGCTAACATCACTGGGCCTTCTTCTCCTTGTGAGCAGCCCTAGGAACCTTCTTCAGCATAGCTTCAGCTTTCTTAAAAAACTTATTAACTTCAGCAATAGCAATCTGCGCATACTTGTCAATTTTATCCTCGTACTTCTCATAAATGACTGGGAATACCAGAATAGCCATTAGACCTGCACTTCAAAAGGAGGAAATCAAGCAGAGAAGTAAAAAATATGACTTAACCAGGTCAGCTGTAAAATAAGAGTCAAACTCACAGAAACAGAAGAGTCAAACTCACAGAAACAGATCTTTAGACTTAACCATATTTCTTTACACATTCTTGGCATAGGACAGCGACAAGCCTTTGTTTATATTTGTAGTTCACAAAAGACGCATACTCAATAATATGTCATATCAAATCAGAGAGCAGAAGAAAAAAACTAAAAAAACAGGTTTCAATTAACATTTGAACACAACCGTTTTGACAATGTATGGAAACTTTTATCTTCTTAACGTATAAATGAACAGAATTACATGTTAACATGCCATAGAACTGATTGAAATGCCAAGATGGGGCCCATAAAGAGCATGTAATAAAAATAACACGGTCTCTTAAAAATGAAATAGTCTAGCAAAAATGTCAACCAAGACAATGCAGAAATACCACTTGATCTAGAATTCATCTATACCACTTTTGAAGCACAAAGGCCATGTTTACAAAGCCTAAAATTGGAATGTTTGAAATACAAAATATATTACAAAGATGCATCTAGAATACAGGAAGAAAGTCCTCCAATAGGACATACTAAACGGACACAAACAAAATTAATAACGTGCAAGCAAAAAAAATAGTAAACATATAGCAGCAGAACATACCACTATACACAACTGTTATGAACTCGAACCATCCACCAATTATAGAGAGAGCAAATACAGGCCACCAGCTAGCTGAAAATTAGAAAATTAACTAACTCAATTAAAGATCGTGAAGCACTTATAAATAATATAGGCATATATAAAGAGAATCTGCAAACTCTGAGACGTACCTTTAAAAAAACAACATAAAATCTTTCCCCAAAACAATCTTATGAAAACAAGCAAATGCATGGTTATACTTTGAGGACAGCTTCTTCCCATAGTAACTTGCTGCGTCTTCAGATACATGCATATCAGGAATGCTTGGAGGTGGCCTAAAACAGATAGAAACAATAATAGCATCAGGCAACAGTGCTTGGACTAGGTTACTGTTATATTGGCTGTTCAGCCAGCCACCACACGCACAATACCTGTTCAGAAAACTAGCAAAGTTGGACCACAAGAACAGCAGGGTCATTAAGATCATCAGCATTGTAGACACAAGCTGTACAAGGGTGAAGTCGAAGAATTTTAAAAGAACAAAAATCACAGTTGCACTAGCCAAAATCCCAGCAGATAAGTGTTTCTTCCTCCACAGTATTACATCAGCACCTACACAAGCCATTTATTCTCCTTATTTCAAATTGAAAAAACGAAATGTAATCATCATACCATTTTAATGAATAATATGCTATTATGAAAGACTTACTACAACCACCACCAAGCAACTCGTATACACTGCGTTCTCTCGAAACAATCGCGAAGGTACAGAACGTTCTGACTCGATAGCAGACGTAGACATTGGCAGATCGTGAGCATCAGTAGTGGTGGAGTCGACGAACGAAACATCCTCTTGCACATTTTCTGCCATAGTACTAGGTTTTTGAAAGATCCCAAGTTACCAACCTGTGAAAGATAATTATTACTCGTAGGGATTAGGAACCCAAGCATCCAAACAATCATCGAGATAACTAAAAACAAGACCAAGCCCTAATCCCAAACAGAAAAAACACGGATAACATCATCATGCATGAAAGTCTTAGAAAAGACAAAGAAACAGAGAACATCATGAACATAAATTCTAATATTCTGCTCATACACCGAAACGAAGATCGGGTAAAAGAAAAACCTGGAAGCAAATATGTAGGCAGGAACGGCGAAGAATCTGAGCTGAAAACGAAGATCCTAAAGCGACGAAGAGCTCCGCCCCATAGCCAGCTATGGCGGCCACTGGGAAGGTGAAGCAGGGGAGAAAAAAAAGAGGTAAAAGAGAAAACGCACGAGGGTAACGCAAAAACTGTGAACCGTTGATGTGCAGTGCGGTGGGATCGGAGCCGTAGAATACCGTATGCGTTTTCTCCCATATGTGTCGCGCCGTCATCGATTTACGTTGCATGCTGAAAATTTATTTACGCCTATTTTCTTTGTCCTATTTCATCGATAATATATTCAGTTCTCGCTACGTGGGGTGGTGAGTCGATCCAATAGAAATTCTTATTCAATCCAGTAGGGTTTACAAATTGCACAAAGAAATGATTAAACTATTGAATTCTATAGCCAATTTGCTTTGTGGGGTCGATTACTAAATTTTGCATTGCCAAATTCTGGAAAGAAAAGTTTCGAAGTTGTTTGTAGTTTGCAACCAATGCTCTACTCTGCCACATGTCTTATTTAAACTGCTTCTGGTGGGTGGTGTGGAATGGGGAGGTAATGCAAGAGGTAAGTTCTTTTCCCCCTAGACCACTTACATGTTTGCCGGCCATATAAGGCTTTTCCAGCATAAAGTTAAAGGGCTTACAGTAATACAAGGCCTATTATACCTTAATATTAGCTAAATTGTGACAGCTAACTCTTAGCAGAAAGATCATGGCGATGGAATCTCCCTTTCTTCATTCCCTTTGGGACTTCAAATCATAGCATATTCTTTTGCTATGGCGTGTTGGAGCTTTTGACGTTCTTTCTATTGGCTGAGACAATTCTTGCTTCAATTCTGATGGCTTAAAATGTAAAACACATCATGAATTGCAGCGGAGCTTTAGAGACGTTTCTTGGCTTCGGTATTCATGCTTCTGGCATTCTTTGTAGGTCAAGGTTTTGATTGCAAAACCTATACCCATCTTGTCATGATTTCGGTATCACGAGACCATTGCTAAATCGTTGTTGGAGATTTCTCTATTAGTGTAATTCATGCTACTTTTTACTTGAAGATTGTATCCACACCTACAAGAGAATGAGGGTTAGGCGTCCGAGAAAAATTGTCGAAAGTCTTCACAAAACAAAAATTGTCCACCCTTTTGGTGACGCTTAGTCGATGAATTTTATGATAAAGTGTTAGAAAAATGTTAATGCAATAGTCGTGTTTTTGCGATTTTCGTCAAAATAAGAAAGTCATCGAAAAAGAAGAAAAACGTCAAAATTTTCGTCATGAAAATCGTCGTTTTTTAGTTACAAAAACATTCCACTTTTCGTCGAAAAATCGTGAAGTTTCGATCAAAAAGGTCATATTTTTCTTTTATAAAAAACTCCACAATTTTCATCTCATTTTTTTCGTGAATTTTGTCGGTTTGTTTTGGACATTTTGTCAGCATATTCATCAATATCATTTAATTTCATTTAATTTCCATTTGCCGGGAGTCGTAATGATCTGCCTTCACGACCATTGAAAGATTGAATATGTAGCATAATAACAGGGGGTTGCCTTTTGATGTTTTATACGGCTTTTTATATGGTTTTTCTATGATTTTGTTATTGTATTCGGGTGCGTATACTAAATAGTATTTCTAGAGTATCAATTTTTAACTGTTGATTTTTACTAGGGAAAAGAAATCGTGAGGCCATGGTTTCTCTGTTGATCCACCCTTCCTAAACATGCATGCCTCGTTAAAAAAAATCGTTAAACTAGTCAAAAGCACGTTTGATTACTTTGCATAATAAATTGTAGGATATGATCAGAGCTCGATCTGATCGGAAACCAGTTTTTTTGTCGAAATGGTTAGAGCTCGATCTGATCGAAAGGAATTTTCAGGAGGTACCTTTTCTACAATGCCAAATTGTTGAGAACATATATAGAAGTACTTTAGTCGCTCTTAGGCCATCCGAGATCTGCCTGCGGGGCTTCGAGAACATAGATGATCATCCGACCAAGATAAATTGTGCGATCCGTGCATCTTGATGTTAGTACTTATGAAGCAGTCTTGAAAGCTATCCTCCTTTGCCGGGGCACCTTTCCTGCTGGGAACAGGAAAAGGCCGTAACTGATGTTTGATCTTTGTTGAGGATAGACAATGATATGCACATATTTCGGATGAACATATGCCCATACTTGCTCCTATCCAGAATGCCAAGTTGTCCTAATCAATGGTAGAAATAATGTTTAAAAGATGTGATCAGGTCACTGCATTCTACATGTCCCAACACCGGCAATACAGAAATAATAATCCATAGATGG
The DNA here is from genome assembly GCA_021234155.1 of Isoetes taiwanensis. Lineage (NCBI taxonomy): Eukaryota > Viridiplantae > Streptophyta > Lycopodiopsida > Isoetales > Isoetaceae > Isoetes > Isoetes taiwanensis. The sequence goes on along the minus strand of JAJEKV010000342.1, from coordinate 280,963 downwards.
CAAGGTTAACAATAAGTAATTCCTATGTTGCCTATAGGAGACATATGACAAAAAAAGTAGGAAACAAAGTGCTTGGCCCTTGATTATTCATATGATCTACAACTGGCAATGAAGAACTTTTAGGCAAGTGGTTTGATCAGATTATTCATATGGACTACCTATCTAACCATGTCAAGTATCTCTGATGCTTGCAAGTAAGGAGTTGTGAAATAATAAAACACTCAGGTAATCTGAAGGGCATATGAAATATATGTACACTGAAAGAAATGGAGCACTTTCTTCTTTTTTTTCCAACAAAAAAAATAATATGTTATCATCTGTGCCGTTAAGCTAAGAAATAATTGCTTCAGATTTTACATGTGAAATTTATTCCTGTTATTACGAATGCAAAATATTACGAATGTTTGTGGATAGGAGTTTCAGAAGCATTCACTAAGGTAAGATCTGGTATTTCTTAGGTTAGATTGCTTTGAAAAGAGCAAACAAGTAACGAGAATGTGTGTTTAGGTTGTTGAAGTTGTTAATAATGGGAAATTTGAATTTGTAGGGCTCCAATTCGATGATGATTGTGACTTCTGCAATCTCTTTGTTGAATTTAAACTTCTATTCTTGAGGCATTTCATATAGATTGAGTAGGATAAGTATGTAAGGGCATTTTGGTAATTAAGTTTAGTATGTAGGGGTATTTTGGTAATTAAGTTTGGTGTGTAGGGCATTTTGGTGATTAGTTTGATGTAGATTGATCAAAATTGGTATGTAATGGAATTTGGTAATTAAGTTCGGTGTGTAGGGGTATTTTGGCAATTAAGTTTGGTGTGCAGGGGCAAATTGGTAATTTGTTTGTATGTTTATTTTATATAGTGTATTTATTTCAGCCAGGGGCATTTTGGTAATTTTGAAACTTATAAGGGCATTTTGGTAATTACATAAACTCCTAGGGGTATTTTGGTAGTTTTCCCGAAAAGAAACTCCCAGGCTATTAACCATCTTGCTCTGCCCAAAGGGTTCTTGCTCTGCCCAAAGGGTTTAAGAGAGTATGTTTGCAACACGAAATTCGATGACTACTCTTTCCTTCCAAGCAACAGCCCTATAAGCATAGGAATTTTGATCAATGAACCAACTTCAGCGACAAGCAGAAATAAGCATGTAGTAATAATGAGTTTTACATTCACTTCCTAATTCAACATATGTGCTTGCTTTTAACTTCATATTTTTATACAACTCTTTACAATTTCAAAACTGGAATTTGTCTTCCAATTAAAACATTTCTAGGAACTTTACAAAGAACTGACATTTTAACCTTGGCAATATAAACAAATATGATTGTATCAGTTCAACTTTTTAAGCAAATGTGATCAGGTGAATAAAGAATGTGATCATTCTAGGCTTTATCTTAAAATTCATTTCCTTATTAGTCGTCAAAAAACAGTAAATCCAGAGGAGAAGATACAGACCCACATTTCCACAACCACTCAAGAGAATTTTGGCAGCTTGTGGTATATGTGAATGCATAAAATGAACCAAATGGGAGATGCTAGTACACCAATAGAAGGATCTAAGGTCTTCATCATCTCCATATGTCTATTGTTGCATGTGTCTGACCTGCCAATGATGTCGCAATTGTGGAACTGGAAAATGATTGTGCAACTGGTAAACTGCTCCGTATTGTTGAATCTAAACAACTGGTTGGGGTGGGGGGGGGGGGGGGAAACTATATGTGTGACGTGCTTCAAAAAGCTCCTACGTCTCACTCGATGAAGGCGAGACAAGTGGGACCAAATAAATTAGAAAAGAGGACCGTTTTGCAGCTTTAGCAAAGGCTCCAGCAGCCCCTACATGATCCACATTGGCACGCCCATGTAGAAGAGTACGATCAATTGAACCTTGGTATAGAATTCCAATGTAACATATAAGATGGAGATTCCACAATTCTTATGACAGCTGCCCAATATCCCATTCAAGGGAAGCACATAAACTGGATTATCCATGTGGCCAGCAATGTTTCTGCACTTTGATGTAGGACGCCTTGCATGGATGGTCCCCTTCTAGTGTTTCTTGTAAACTCTTGCTCGACAAAGACACTAACTAGCTTGTGAAGGCCCCCTCAAACATATTTTTGACCTTTACTGCTAAAATCCAGTGCTCCTAAATTTCATGTCCATCATCGCATGGCTGTGAAGGAAAAACATGAGCCCCCAAATATCTCATCTTAGACCTCAGTGCCTTAATTTGTACCATGTTTGCCATCAACTTGCCATGACTCAAGCCAAACGTTTCATAACTATTTACAACACATACTCATTATATTAAACTTTTCGACTTGAACTTCTTTTATTCTGCTCTTGCTAGCAATGAGGACCATCAAGAATATAGGTCGGAAACATTGCTATCTCAATCATAATTGTGTAAAGATCAGCTGAATTATCAGATTTAAGGTGAATTGTCCTCGAGCGACGGGCCGTTCTCTCAGGCCTGAAAACATGCAACCCAATATTTAAAATTGCAGAAGAAAAGGGCCATAATATTGTTCCCATCCTAGTTTCGGTGCTAGGAATGTCTAGTACATGGCATTCTCTATGGTGAGTACAAACCTGCTGCTCATTCAGCAGGGCTGCTTCAACACGTGCAGAAGAGGTGCCAGAGAGATAGTGCCAGTTACTGAAACATCATTGGGCAGCACTACACACTGTTGGAGCACAAGGCACAAGCAATGTCTTGATCTAGAGTAGATTTAAATATCTGTTGCTGAGGTATAATATGCTGTCATTTCACATATATGCTTAACCGCAACGATTCCTCCTGCTGCATCACCATAAATTGCACAAGAATTGAGAAAAGCAGACCACAATGTGATGGATGATTGAACAGGCATGCTATTTACTATATCGTCAACTTGATCAAGCCATCCAACCCGACCAAAGTTGTCAACTATGCAAGTGTAATGTTCCACAATGGGAACAATACCGTGATCGATACACATCATGGCGAACAAATGACAGCTCTCGTCAAGCCAACCTGCATGACTGCACGAAGAGAAAACTTGTATGAAGGTCTTCTCATCTTGCAAGATTTCCATTTGCTGAAAAAGCTCGATGGCTTCCTTATCATAACCATTCTGACTGTATGCTTTAAATATGGCATTCCACAAAGAAATGTCCCGCTTGATGAACCTGTCGAATATTGCTTGAACATGAGATAAACTACCACAATTGGCGTACATGTTGATAAGTGCACTTGCAAGGGGAACATCTGATTCAAATCCATGGGCTACCATGAGGGCATGGATATGCTTTCCCGCTGAGATGGGTCCTACATTACGCAGAACATCAAGAATGCTAATAAAAGTAATCTTATTTGGTGCCATACCTTCCCTTTGCATTTGTTGGCAAAACTTTGATGCTTTTGGCCAGTTGTTATTATCAGCACATGCCGCAACCATGGTATTCCAAGGAACCATATCTCTGTAGGGCATATCATCAAACAAGGCCTCAGCATTCTCTAGGTTCATACACTTGGTATACATTGCAATAGTCGCATTCAACAAAATCATGTCAGAGTCGGGTAACTTGGAAAATGTTGTTTCTGCATCCTCCATACAACCATACTCCCCATACATGTTTACTATGGCAGTGGCTACCGTAATATCTAACTCCAAGCCAAGACGTAGAATGTTTCCATGCAACCTCTTCCCCTCTGCTAAACTTGAGCATGCTTCAAAAAGACTGAGAAAGGTAATATTATTTGGGACCAGCTTTTCCACTTGCAGTTCCTCAAAAAGCAAAATAGCTTCCTTTTCATAGCCACCTTGACAATGTGCTGTAATTATGGCTGTCCAGATGGATATATCTTGTTGAGGCATTTGTTGAAATGTCCTAAATGCATCTCCCAAACTTCTACAATTACTATACATAATTATAAGGGCTGTCCCAATAACAGAGTTGGATACTAGGTTATTACATATACTACAAGAGTGTATGTGCTTGCCATCTGGCAGGGATGATAAATTAGAACAGGCATCAAGTACATTTACAAATGTATATTTGTATGGAGTGACATGCGATAGCTGCATTTCATTAAAAAGATGGAGAGCTTCTTTATTGTAATTGTAATGAGCATATGTTGCAATAATTGATGTCCAGGAAAGTACATCCTGTTTTACTATTCTAACAAAGATAAACCATGCATCATACAAACATGCACAATTGCTGTATGCGTTTATGAGAACTGTTGCTATAACTACATGTGATGCATGTCCATGGATATTACCACATGCATGCACCCATTTAGTCTTTGATCGGCACGCCAGCAATTCGCAAGCTTCAAGTACACTTATGAATGTTACTCGGCTTGGGATGACTCTTTCCATAAGCATTTGCATAAATAATTGGAGAGCCTGATGCATCAATTAGAGAACTCCATGTTATAGTATTTCTATGAGGCATGCTATCAAATATCCCTTGAGCCTCCGCAATGCTTTTGCACTTTCCATACATCTTTACAAGTGTAGTTCCAACAACAAGATTATTGTCCAGCCCCTTCTTCACAATGAGGCAGTGTAAATATCTTCCCATTTCAATATCCTCTGGACTAGAACATGCATCCAAAATTGCACAGAAAGTATACTTATCTGGCATTGCTCCCTCATCTTTCATCTGGAAAAATGTCTGAAGAGCCCTCTCTCCCTGCCTGTTCCAAGTGTATGCCCTAATAATGGTACTCCATATAAATGAATTCCGCGTCTTCATCCTTTCAAATATAAATATGGCATCCTCCATGTTTCCACAATTAAGATACATCTCTATAAGACAATTGCCAACTAGTTTATCTTCTTCATGCCTATAATTAGCAATCCAAGCATGAATGAATTTTCCCTTTGCAAGGTCATTCTGATATCCGTATTTCTTCAGAAGAAAGACCAATGAGGCAGAATCAGACTCAATAAACGGTCTATTTTGTGGTGCTAGATCCAATTCTTGACCTAGTTGTACAGATGCAATATTGCTTAATGAACAGAGCCTGGATGTATCTTTGCTTTTCTTAATGGACGGTTTCAAGGACGGGATTAGAGGTGGCATCCAACTAGGAAAGCCATAATTCATCATTTCACAGAGTGTTGAAAAAAATTTAGCATACTTACCATACTTGGGGTTTCTTCTCAAGCTGAAAATTTGGTCATCCCCACGAGTAATTAGATTGCAAACGTATCACCTGCGAATTTTACCTACTAGACGTTCTTCATTGCTGGCGCCACATTGCACAATCGCTTTCTGCTTTGGTGGAGATGTTTTTTGGGTTTGAGAAAAAAATAAAGAGGTACTCCTCTAGCGCAAGCGACCTCTCTTGTGTAGATTCAAATGACCTCCAGCGACCTCTTTGTGGATTCCGGCAGAGGCAGCCGGCAGGCCTAAAGGGAAAAAATTGCAGCAAAAATAGAGATGGGAACAAGCCAATACGAATTCTCGTTCTCTCTAATGCCAGCGCCCCTGAACACGCTGGAATTTCCATGTAGTTTCTTCACCGTAGATGGAATCAAACGGTTGGAATAGCATCCACTTGCAAAAAAATCCCACTTGGCGTCAACGTGGACACTCTAAAATTGCTTCAAAGTGTCAACTTGTGTTTGTGTAAACGTGCTAAAAAAAACTAGCAAAAAGGCACGCCAGGGGTTGTGGTCGAGCAAGATCAAGCTAAAAACTATAAAGGGCTAAGATAAAGTGCTTTTGTGAAAGTGCATCTATTCTATTCTATTCTATTCTTAAAGCTTCACATCTTTATATAATTGTAGTGGATACTGGCATTGCAATGAAGAATAATATAAACTAATTACATGTTGACAAATTTAGTGACAAAATTCTGATATGAAAATTTATGTTCAAGCTTGATGGCACCTGCTGCACATTTATAAGATCAGGATATCTCAAAATCATTGCTTAAAAGCAAGAGATAACAAAACAAACTATTCACATAGTTCTAGTCAAGCAACGCAAATTTGTATGTGCTTCCATTTGGGAGGTTGTGGTATGAAATATCTCGATCTCAAAATAGTCGTCAAATGGTTTGTATTGGCAAATGTCTGGGGGGCATGTTCTTATTTGGATTTGTTTTGTATTGGTAAATCTTGCTCCTTAAGTTTCTCGTTTGGCCTATTCTTCATAGTTGGTCTACACGATATACTATGATATTTGTGTTGGTAAATGCTTTGCTTAAGTTTCTCGTTTGGTCTATATACTTCTTAGAAGTTGGTCTAGTGCGCATTATTATCGAGTATATTGTGATTGCTATACCATATAAGTTTAGTATGTGAACCAAGTCATGCATATTTGGCAAACTGCAAAATTCGAATACATTAGTATATAATAAACATTAAAAATGGCTATTGATCTCATGGAAACCATGGTGGTAAGGGAAGCCAATGGTGCAATTAAGTTTAGGTTGTGTGTAAATGGTTAGAACACATATTGATGATATCGTATGTAATTTAAGGATCTATAGATGACTATTATCCAGCTCTAGTTTACGAACATAGGTGATAGGCTGCCAGCTAATTCTCCAATTAAGTAAACACAATTGTTCTAAGGTGAAAATTAAAGTCAAGGGACAAAGAAAGATCAACGCAAGTGACAAAGGCAAGACAAAAACTTGTTTGTAAACAACATTAGGAAAATAAACAACATTAGAAAAACCTGCCCAACATTGCTGGACTTTTCCTTAGTTCAAAAACTTGCATATATTATTTGATATTTTTGTAAGTACAAGTCCTTCACTAAGCTTAGATAAATGTTATCCATGGATGAGCTTCAGCCGCAAGAACTTCTTCAAGGTATTTCCAAGGCATAAACTGAAGAAGGATGCATTTGGGGGAGTGCCCAACGTTATCGAGGTTATTAAAGTGCCCAACCTTATTGGGGCAATGCTCGGCATGTAATCAGATTTATTATGTGTATTGGTGTATTATGTATAGTGTGTATCTATGTTGGAGTTTGTTTCATGTAGTGCGCCCATACAAGGTTTAATGTACTTTAGCACCTGCATTTGCCAACCATATGTGTGGCATAGGAAGGATTTTGCAGTTGGTTGTAAGTTGAGAACTCTCTATGAAAATGTGAATTGCAATGGCATCTGTCTTAGCAACAAACTTCCACAACATGATCATAAAGGCATTTATTTGCATGTTTGGTTGAAGAAATGCTCGTCCAAAAATTGGTCATTTGGTACAAAATACATTTCCCATAAATGAGCTAATTGAGCTAATTATTCATGAAGAGTACTCCTAGAGTTGACAAAAGCATCAATTGAGATTGCAACATGAAAATTTGCACAAACTTATGCATCAAAAGTACGCAAAGAACTTATGCATCAAGCTTTTACATTGTTAAGCTCGAAAAATGCAAAGATGGATATACACTTAAAGATGGGAATGAATTCTTTTCCAACTAAAAAGTACAGTGTTGGTCATTATAATTGGAATAGCAGATTGCAAATGCATCCCAAGCATGGGTTAGAGCTCTGACATTGCTATTTCCGCTAAGAACATAAATGAATGGTGCAAAAATCACCAAGGAATTGGCTCAAACTCGGATAGGCCTATAAAGTGGCTCCAACTACCAATAGGTCAACAAACAACGTCTGTGAAGATAAAGACCATGGTACCCATCCAAGCATTTTTAAGTGGAGATCTAAATAGTGTGAATATGGCATACATAACCTAAAGGCAATGCAAAAACGGAAGCATTCATAGTGAATAAGCTGGACTCTATGAAATTTAAGAAGGCTTTGTGAATAACTGGACTCTGAAATTTAGCAAACTTTGTGTAAAGCATCTTTTGCAAAAAAGCGGGCACAAGCTGATTGGGGAATAGGCCACTTCCGCCACGTCAGAAGAGCAAAAAGTAGGAAGCTGAGGGGCTTACATCAAGTCATTAGTCCTATTCTTGCAGGAGATGGGGCTGTGCTCTTTAGTTCCAAATGCCACTCAAGCGAAGGCCTTGCATTTTAACGGATCGATTAAACCGCACGAAAAGCGAAAACAAAAACGAGAGCCATACCTTGGTATACCGCAAGAAATGGGATGATTGCCAAGTTCATGTGCAAGCAAATTGCCATTGCTACATCAAACATGGGCTGAAAAAGAATGAAGGTACATTTGCAAAGGGGAAAGCTGGAGTTATGCGAGTTGGTCGGACATGCGCATACATTACAACGACATGGAGCAGATTGAACGGACTTCTTCTTTCTTTGCATGTAGAGGAAAAAAATTGAAATTACTAGTTGTGGTTCAGAAAGAGTTACATGAGATGTGAATACAAATCCTGGAAAATAGGTAATGTAATAGGGAATAGAATAGGGCACATCGCACAGTGAAACAGAACAGGGCCTATTGATTCTTCAATCTAGACTTTTGCAAGATGGTGTTAGATTTAGCCGGAACAGAAGAAACAAAGCCTATTGAAGAGAAGAATGATAACCGCTAGGCAGGTAGGGGAAATGAAGCCTACTGAAAAGAAGAATGATAACCGCTAAACAGGCAGGAACTCTGTACGTCATAAAAAAGAAAATGAAGTCTTGCCTAATAAGTCAACTTTTCCTGTAGAAGCCAAGTGGAAGCTTGAACAATATATTCATCCTGATGCCATGCTAATAAACTGGCTATGCTAATAAACCAGACCAACCTGGCACTAAGGAAGAAATCTTTAATACGGAGAGAATATGCACCATATTAAATAGACAGCCTGGCCCTAATATAAAAAGGTGTAAGGCAGGATGATTAGAAGCCTGCAGCACAATGCAATAGATTGCAAGTTATACCTTTTGTGATGATGGGCTAACTTATCACACTCCATAACAGACTCAACTCTGGCCCTGCTTGTTTTTAAGGCAATATTCTTACACCCAAAAGCACAACATGGATGAAGAATGATATAGATATGAATGGGCTTCAAAATGCCTCCCTTTGAAAGCCCCAAACCCACGCCAACACCAAGGCTGAGTCCGAGAGTGAACCACAATACACATAATATGTAAGCTACAACATGGTTATGAAAGAGATGTGATGCAATGAATATTGAAATCATGTCTGCTGCAAAAGATTGTTGGTCAAAGATGTTCATTACGTTCAGACTTGCAGACAAATCTATTATTAGTGTCCAAATTCTATAGGGAAGGCAAGCCAATTATCTTCGTCAAGGACAGACATGTTGCACAATCCATCCTTTTGATCTTATTCCAGCCAGCAAGTTTGAAGTTTGACTAACAGAACACATGAATGCAGCAGGCCTGTATGCTATTGAAACTCAGTTGCATCATAATGCTTGGAGTTGTATCAAGAAGATCTCACTCAAGAAAGGTTATGGCATGCTAGGTATGGCCATATTGGAGAAGTCTAGTTTGAAGAGTCTGTATTCTCCACAATTATCAAGGACTCACAAATAGGCTTACATTGTGGATAAGAACTGGAATGAATTTATGATCTGGATTAGAAGCAAGCAGAAGCTGGGATTTGCTAAAAGGCTTGGTTAGTATGAGCACGAGATGAGCATCGCGTGGCGAGTCATCATCGGCGGTTCCCCAAAGGATCCATCAACCCTGGCAGAACTACTCTACATGGCAGAAAACATCATGGAATAGAAAAAACCCAATTCAAGATGCAATGCCATGGCAGAGCCATTTCATCCTGTTTCGTATATCTTAAACCAAGGACTCAAATTCGACAATGGCTTAAAAAAAGGCAATCTCAATTTACTTGGAAGACTGATGCTGCAGAACCTTAAATGATGGACGAAGCCTGGCGCACCAACACAAAGAAAAATGCGTGGAAAATCCGGCAAAGAAAACACAAAGGAAAAGCAAGGGCAAAAATGGTAACGAAAATGCTAAGGGAGAGGATGAAGTCTGCACTTAATGCACAGGAGCTGGAAAATGTGTCAGAAAATTGGACTTGCAATAGCTCCAGAAGCATGTTGGAGACTTAAAAATATATAAAAGTATGCATGAGAAAGGTTTGACGAATTGTCCATATACCATTACAGGATGAAGCCTGTCTTATATCCAGCACGAGTTCCCGCTTGAATAGATATTTTGTATCTATGTCTCTGACAGAACTCTTATATCTGGTTGGAACAATATGGTGGAAAACAGACATGGAACCTTCGCTATATGTCATGTCATGATATGTTATTCAAGATCTTTTAAAGACAGAGACAAGCACAAAAATGTAGCTAAATCTCTTTCACCACTAAGACCATAAATATATGTTTGGAGGCAGATCAACCCACACGAAACATTTTTAGTGGCACAAGACAAAAGCTTGAGAATGACCAACTTCGGCATTTCGTACATAATGAATGTGGGTGATCCCATATCAAAAAAACTCAAGACGTGATGATGAACAAGCGGGGAGACAACAGGACAATGAATACTCACTAAAACCAAAATCTTACACGGAGGATTGGACCTTCATAAATGCTTCTCCTTGCTTTGGTAACCGATGATAGAGCGGCTTCTTGGAGATTAAAATAGAGAATTGGGAAAATAACTTCTTCAGGATGTTCTTTGAAAAAAACAAATGCGTTTTCATGCTTGGATTGTATGTTCCAGTGATTGCAGATTTGGTGACAAGCGGCAAGGGGCCCCGGAACATGGGTGATTTCGGGGGAGAAGATCGAAGAATATGATCAAGAAGAAACTCAAACGGTTGCCCTATAAACAAGGAAATAAGACTGAATAAACGGAAGTAGAAGATCCCGGGTGAGGCACGAGGCACGCATGCTCTCTCGACATCGCTCGTATCTCCGTTGAAATTTTAGGTTCTTTTCTAATTTCCCTAGCCTTAGATTTGCATAAATGAAAATCTAATGGTGAATATTATGCCACTTCCGGACTTTGATGAGGTGGAGATGCTACGTGGATAGCCTAGAATTGCAAAGGAGGGTTGCACGCTTGGTTAGGGCGGCGTTAAAAATAGATCTACAAAAACTTTAGAGCCACATGCGCGGGTCGAATTTTTTTTTTTTTGAGGTCTAGGCCCCAGGCCCGTGGCGTTCTACGGTTTTGAGGGTTTAGGTTTAAGCTTCTCATCTAATTGGCCCGCCTTGCCCCTTCGTTCTTGGCGATTCAAAGACTTCCCTGGGCAGTATTCTAGCACCTTCGGTTATCACCGGCAACCGGGTTCCATGGTAAGCTAAATACTCTCTCATTTAGCGCATGGTTCTATATAACTCTGGAAGACCCTCGGGTCCGGGTTGGCTTATGATCTTAGCAGTTTAAATTCTCCACGCCCCAATTTCTTGAACTGTCATATATGGAGGCCAAATCCATGTTCCCACTCATGTTGGTCATATTGAAACTCTACACCTTGGAAGGTTATATTCTCACCCCTGCATTGATTGCAAAACCTTGAACATTGCCTGTTGTAGAGGGTGTCTGATGATCAAGTAAAGTAGAATTTGGAGAAGAGCATCCGAATTCCACCGACCGAATCTATAAAATAATTAAAGGCAAGGTTTATATCTACATTGATGGCGGTGTAGGCTCTAAACTTGGATCTGAGAACCATTGAGAACGATTATGGGAAAGATCTAACATTTCAAGGTTGGTCATGGAAGAAAAGCTTTTGGCGGGGATTTCCCCTTCAAGATTATTGTGATCAAGGAACATATAAGACAAAGACTCCCCACAAAGTTACGTGGAATGCTTCGATATTTGGTTAAATGCTACGTCTAGATATGAAAGTGTGCTGAAATGGGGGATGGATAGCCCTGTGAAATGGTTTTTCTAAAATGTGCTTTCGATGCATGAATGTTTAAACCACAAGACATACTTAAAAATGTCTCGAAAAGTTATTGTAAGAGAGATCTATGTATTCTATATTCACTAACTTTGTAAGGAAGAAGGCCTCACCGTAAAAGAGTTCTCTTGGAGTCTAAAGGTTGTTAGGCGATACAGGTTGCCAAGTGAGAGGGGATCTCGCCATTAAGGAAATTATGGTAGACACGAAATCCTTGAAGTCGTAAGGTTTCCAACGAAGAAGGAATAGACCTTGTCAATTGGTTATGTTCGGCATAAAAGTTAATCAATTTTTCCGTTACCAAATTCTTACCGGAATTGAGCCGGAAGTTTATTATTGGCAAGATTAAGATATGTAAAAAAAGTGAGATTGCCTATGGCTTGAGGAATCTAGCCGTGAGACTATTTGAAGAAAGGTCAAAACTTTGAAGCCGGGTAAAAGAGCTAACCTGATCATAAATAATTCCTATCAATCCGACTGCCGAAAATTGAGCTCCACGATGCTTGAGTTTGTCTTGTCACATTTGGCATATGGTGTCCCCGGGCATTTTTGGATGAACTATAGCGACATGGGTCGAGTAAAATGCATCATCACCGTGTAGCCAAGATCAATTCGAACTGGCGAAGAGCAAGAGTTCTACATCTTTGATTTTGGCAAAAGCAAACTTATAGTGAAAACTCGATAAGTTTGCAAAGCGCCATAAATATCAAAGCAATACTGATGGGAAAAATGTAGGAATGGCACTCCATGAAATTTGAAACGTTATATTATTTGTTATCCTTTCTACTTTTTGTGATGGAAGCTAATGTAAATTTGAATCTCATATATCTTTGCACCATGGGTGATGAAAGAAGATTAAATAATTGTGTTAACCTTTAAATTATTAGGGCTATAATCGATTGGTGCACTAAAAATCTTCCATGCACAGATATGACATGCACAATATTACATGGACCGGATGTAAAATTGTCTCTTTATATTGCGTTTAAGCTATTGTTGAACAATCAAACTATGTGTTTATGACATGCTAAAGCTTACCTCATGTGATTGGATTACATGCAAAAGTGTGTTTAACATGCAAAGGTGCTACTAAAATTGTTACATGCATTTATGCTATTATCCCGATTACTTAAAGGTTTTACTAAAATTGTTACATGCATTTACGCTATTCTCGATTACCCTGCTGAAGGGCTTTATTAGGGCCCTCGGGGCCCCAAAATTTTTGCAAAATAATAACCAACATATAACTACTAGTAATATTAATTAAACCATTGCATCCAACACATTTAAATTAAAATCCCCACGAAACCCCCTTTGGTTTGGGTGCATATTCACACGGGGGATTACATAGGACGGCCAAGCCCCCTAAAACTTACAATACATGTACAAAATTAACACCATTAAGTACAATCCATCAATTCTTATAGTATTTATACAAGAACTTGTATGCGGTACCTCACAAGCGAGGATCGCTATGTGCGGTCGGATCAAGGAATAAAGGGCAAATATGCCCATCCGGACAACTCGGTGCGGGGTAACCCTCCTGTGTGAATATGCACCCAAACCAAAGGGGGTTTTCAGGGGATTTTAATTTAAATGTGTTGGACGCAATGGTTTAATTAATATTACACATAGCCCCACTGACTTAAATTGAAAACTATCACAAAGCCATTTTCTACTCATATAACATTCTCCATTTTCAAAAGAGGAAAAAATTCTCAAACGCTCTCCTGGTGAAGTGATGATAACATCAGTTTCAGTGAAGGCCAAAATATCGCATTCGTTTAGATCCATGTCAAAGATCAATAGAAAACTTGAATCTCACAAGTTCGGTTTAAAAAGATGAACCATACCATACTTGAGCGTTGTTAATGGAATTTTGTCATAAATGTAGAATATTGGTCGTAGTTATGATTGCTTGCCGTAATTATAAAACCCAAACATTATGAAAGCATTAGAGCTAATTATAATACACAATATCAATCAATCTTGTTAATTTGGGATTTTCCGGTTTTGTGGAAAATATTTTTGGATTTTTTTTTAATCCAATTTCCTAAGATTTTGGGGGTTTTTTGAGGCCAGAAAAAATTTCCGAGTTGCCCTATGATTTTTGGTTCTTGGATTTTCCATCTATCTATCTTAATCTGGTGAGAATGATGCCACATGGAACCCAGTATGCATTTTGATTAGTGGCATTTCATTGGGATTTCCCTCTGGTGCACTTGCAAAGTGGCAAATCAAGCGTGCATGTTAGTGGATTCGTTAACAACTCCTTTGTTTCCTAATGAATCCACGGTATCCTTCATTTTGTAGAGGAAAACGATTATGCTTGCTTGCTTGTCATGCGCTTGCCATGGAAGCCCTATTGCATGTCAATTTCTTGGCTTTCTTTTTGTCTTGAGAGTATGCAAGCCCAAAAAGTCTAACGAGTTTGATGCTTATTGCGATGGGTTCTTGGATCGTGCCATAGAAGAAAGCCCCGGCCCATAAACAAGCAATTTATCGTATTGTTCCAGCTCTTCATGATGAAAATTTTACGGGTTTTAGAATAAACTCTCTTTAGATCTATTTTCTTGATTCTCTTATGCTTGCAATCATCTTAAAAGCATGTTATAGGTGCTTTGCCAATAGAGCTACAACAAGCGTACATTTTAATATTTTCCATTTTTAAGGTTTATCGTTCTTTAAAGCGAGTGTTCAGCAGGGAATTCAAAGCTTTCTAAGAGGATTTGGAGTTACGCATTGCACTATAACTTTGCATGTGTGAGGAGCTTCCTCAATCAACTAAGACCGTAAGTTTTTGTGATCTTACTTTTTTTATCTAACATGTCATGCAATATACACATGATGTAATACATTTTCTTATTTTAAATCTATTGCAAGTTAAACACTATGGTGCAGCAGCAAACTCTTTTTACACCCAAACACATATAACTACGATGAATTGGGAGGGTCTAAACTAATAACCATGTAGCTAATTATTTTGTTCCTTTGCTATTGATTAGAATAGAATATAATATTTTAGCGTCCACGAGGAGACCAATAGGTCATGGGACCCATACAATGGGCTAGTACAATCATTACTACTAGGATTAAAAACCCACACTTACCGAAAGGTTTTCAAAGGGAAGAACCTTTGCGGTAATGATGATACTAGACAAAGCGGAGATAATGACTCTGAGGGCTCGGTAATTGCCGACGTTTATCTAGAACCTCAACTATGTATAATGCCAAGTCATGCCGCGATGGTGCTTTCGAGAAGTTGTTAGGCGTGGAATGGAATGCTAAGGTCAAAAATGATTCCGGACTATCTCAAAAGCGGGGAACCTTCGAGAAAGAGTATGGCTTTCATCTTCAATAACACATGGCGGCAACAAAGGCACATAGTCTCGCTTCTCCGCGCGACAGTGCGGCCGCTCCCATCTATCCGTCTCAATCCGGTAGCACAGTGGGACCCCACGTAGCGAATTGATGCAATAGCTACAAGCTTGTTCTGGACAATGAAGCAAGCAAATAAGCTTGGGGCCACGGTGCCAAAGGTGGGATTTATGTGTGCATGATAATGACCGGTTTCACTTGGGCCAAAATAACTGCGTCCCATATCTTTTGAAAAAGCGACCATTGAGATATTGTTCAAAAAGCTTCGGGATCGGAACGGCAAGCATCGAGGCGAATTACTCAGGTTTACCTGCGACCAACGGGCAAAACCATGTAGTGCAATGCGGATTAGATGACATCTTTTCTCTTCTTCAATGATCTTTGGGCTATTGTGAGAAAAAAGCAAGTTCGGATGTTTGTGGTTGTTGTTTACATGCATTTGAGGCGAGTGTATAAGAAGATGAATTGATCTTTTGTTTTTGAAATGTCCTTATATGATCACTTTTTACATGGTGCTAAATGAGAGTCCTTAGGCATAAAAAGAGCATAACTCCGATCGTTACGCCACACAAGAAGCATTTTGATATGAGTCTAACTAAAGCGAGCATCATCTTTTGATGATATTTTGCATTTTAATATGCTTTGCATTCCTCAAAAGCTTTAAGTGATGTCTTTTAAATAATTATTCTCTTTTGTTTGGATCTATCATCACCTTTTGTTAAGTTGCGGGGGTAGAAGCATAAAAGGGTGATTGAATTTTTTGTATATTAATATAAAAATTGAACCGGGTTAAAGTATTTGTAATTTTACATTTTGAATTTTACATGGAGTGCCACGACTAAAAGTAATCCGGTTAATTATTTAAAATGCCTCATCACCAAGCAGAGCATGTCAAGATCACATACTACTCATTTCTCGTGGACGATAAAAACAATTCTATTCTTATCATTGTATCACTTTATGGTTTTCTTAAAATTTGAAAGAAATTGGAGAGAAATACCCTTGGCACCAAGGATGATTTCTTGAGCATGTAAGGTGTTGAACGAAAACAAGTTATTTTGTTCAATGGATATTGGCCTATTTTATGGAACTTAAGTTAGATGGCATATTTTAGGATAAACTTTATTCAGACCAGAGCTCGGTAAAGCCCTCTACCTTTTACCTTTTCCAACATCAGACATTCATTGTAAGTAGTGAAAAATTGTATAATTCCCTTTAGAAATTGATTAGCAGAATTACAAATGGAATGATGTAGATGTTTCAAATGGGTCTTTCTCAATTTTCCACTTCTTTTATATATGTCAAATTATGCGAGGGTTTAACTCCATGGGCTAAATTTTGATCTACTATTGTGATTCTATCTGCATATTTCAGGAAATTAGAAGCGAGAAAAAAATGGTTTCTATGGTGCTATGGCGACTCATGTGGAAAAGACCTATACGGTAGCCATGATTGGATCACTATTTCTTATGGGGAGCACGAAGCAGTATCCAGGTGAGCTGACAAGAAATTTCAAAGTTTCAAGACTTAAGATCTGTTTGCTCCGAGAACTTTACTGTTAGACATTTGATGGTACATCTCACGGCGAGCCGACTTCCGCGATCATTATCATGGCTTTCATCGCTTTCTTACCCCACCATAGGCAAATCCGGATGAAGAGCATTGTTCGAGGATAAAAAGATACATTGTTAAAAGTATTTAAGGTGCACCCATTTTATCACATACTAAAGAGCTCCCTTTTGCAATGAAATTAAGGTTCGATATTAATAGATAAAAGGCGCTTTAATTTAACATTTTGAAGACGGGGTTTGTATCTTGATGTTTTATCTCTAAAAGCTTCATTGATTAAACAATCTGAGATGTTTTCTGCGGGGTAGCGTCGATCCTCATCATATTGTCCTTTTCTTTGAAGGTATTTACTGTTTTGTCCATTTTGGTTGTAAGAACATATTTTTATTTGTATGACTTTGATGTTATGAATATGGTAGCTTCGGGGAGTGGTCTTGGATGTTAGTCTTGGTGGACTAGCATGGGTGTCTAAGTTTGACAAAGTATTGGCAAGGAAAGGCAATCTATGATCTATATTTATGATGCTAAAAGGTTTATCAAATAAAAAGGGCTAAAGTCATTAGCAGACCTATAAATAGACCCTAAACTTCAGTTACATATATCTCGGCAATCAGAGCTCTGATGGAGGCAATTCTTACTTCGTTGGAGCGGGCTCGGAGTCTAGCTTCTGAATTGGGGTGGCACTTTCCTTGAGTCATCGAATAAGAGATATAGCCAGAAAAGTGATAGGGGGTCAAAGAAGACTGCTCTACACATTTGCTCTTGAATCGATTCTAAGAAAGCCATTACTTTTTCCTAGAGATTCTATTGTTCTTATTCAATAGCCTGTTACTATCCTAGAGCCCTAACTCTTGAGTGTCTTATCTTGAAGCGCTAGCTCGAGGGAGGAGCTACCAGTGGAAAGGCGATTATCGAGCCTTGCCATAATTACGCCAATTCTTAGCAGAATGACTGGTTGGGTGGTGAACTATCATACATTGGTTATTGCATCTTGAGCTAGCTCTGGTTTTGGTGAACTAAAGCTTGGCCAATCTGGAGTTATCCATGTAACTCATATTGTATGTTTGTTTCAAATAGAGATCTTTTGTCATTGCTAACAGTTTGATTGTGGATTATGTAGCAATTCTGGATGGATTACAGATTGGGAGACCATGATGATTGAGCAGCCTTAAATAAGGTTTCAGGGATACAAAAGGTATGGTTCATTGGTGTGATCCATAACATTTGAGCAAAAATCTTGCTCAGAATCTTAAAAGGTTTTTTTTTCTCCATCATAAGTACATGTTACTGAGCTCTTTTGGTTTGCTTCATCATCATATGCACTTTCTTGAGAATTAATTTAGTTTTACCCCATCATTGGTTATATTTTTGAAGCAAAAGAAGCTCTCACATGTCCTTTCACCTTCTGCCTCCAGGTGATTAATCTTACTTCATTTGTCGTTAGGATTTAGGCTCTAGATTTAGAAAAACGTTGCAGCAGCATTTAGCATTGTATTTTGTTTAATTGTTACTCTACCTTTAAGATTTTATTTCACATATATTTGGCTCTATTTTTGGGTAATCTTAAAGCCAGCCTCTAAGAAATGCATCTTCCAAGCAGAGTAAGCTTGAACAAAATAAATTCAATATTTATAGAATGTCAAAGGGTTGCCATTTTGTTTTGGACCAGTTTCATGAGATTGATTGCACAAGAGTGACATGGTTTTTCTACTGATTGTTTCAGCCTAGGAATATAGATCCTGTAAGTTTTTCTCTATATTATGAATTTTTTTTTGTATCAAAGTTTTTTTCTATATTATATTGTAGCCTTGGCATCCAAAGCCAAATCATAAGCATACACTTGGAATTTGGGGCCTCCATGGCCAAATTTTAAGCATGCACTTGGAATTAGTTGTTTAGATATGACTACATTCTTATGACTACATTTAGATATGACTACATGTTTAAAAAAAAAAGGGGGAGGTGCATAAAATAAAATAAATTGAAAATCACCGAATTTATAATTACTTAAGCAATTAAAGGGGATGGAATATGTGGCAAGATGGTGAGAGAAACGTTAGTTGTTGAAGCAACTACAAAGGGATGGAACACTTGGCAAAAGCCCGGGAAGGCGTGAGCAGAGATAATAATAAAAATATAAAATAAAAAATGTAGGAATTAGCATGTATGGCCAGGAATGGCGTGTCGTCATAATCATGACACCCTCACGGGAGGCATAATAATGAAAATATAGAAAAAGGAGGAAAATGCGTGTGTCGTGAATTAGCTAGGGGCGGTGGGCGGATATTAGCCACGAAAATTGAGTGGCAGGATAGGACAAGACCAACATTTAAGATAGGCGGTTAAGTATTAAATGGCGGGAATTTAGGCGATTTTCGTAAACCCTAAAGGTTATATAACGGTTATAGCGAGGAAGAGGAAGTGTGAAGACCCGCCCTCGAGTTTCTACCGGCCTCTTGGGCTCTTGAGTTCTTGAATTCCCGGGATAAGCGAGGAAGCCCGGTCAGGTCTCGATCTCATTTCGGCTTCGAAGCGAGAAAGAATGGATAAAAAGGAAAGAAAGTTGCGATGATGGCGGAGATGGGGAGAAGAAAAATGTCAAGAAAGCGACCCGATTAAAGCGTCGAGCAACCTCATGAATGCTTATAATCGATCTCGAGGATCTTAATCCACGGTGTATTTACGAACCCAGTTGTATATGTGTAGGCGAGGTTTGGCATCATGAATCGGTTGCGATCAGCGTTCAACTGTCTATTTTGTGACCCGAATCCACCATGCACGGTCGATCTGGGGATCATGGCTATAATATAGGATTCTTTGGAGGTGCTTAGGTCTTAAGCGACAAGAATGATTGATCTTGGCCTTGAGGATCTGGAGGAGAACTATCACGGTCGCTTCAATCATTGCGATTCATCTTTACTATCTGAGAGGTCCTCTAGTTATCAGCACAACCTTATGATATGTGACTTCGGAAAGGTTTGTATATATTGCTGCGAAAAGAACCCTGTTGATTTTATGTGCCGAGCTTACATGGGAAGAAACTTGGAAAAAGTTAAGAAGATCGGGGAGCCGTCTACAGAAAAAAAGCCAAAGAAGTAAATCTCCGGGAGTAAGATACAATGAAATCATGGGAGGAAGCGAAAGAATGGAGGGGCATGAAGGGGCTGCATGCCATGCCTTTTCATTCTTATCTTTTTATCTTGTTCTTTTCTGTTTTCTGTTCATCCTTTAATCAAACCTTTTAGCTTCAGCATCATCAGTGATTTTCGGGCAACTGCCAAGGATAGGTAATACATATCAGCTTAAGGCTGTATAAAAATGTTCGGGTGATGCGGGTAAACCCGGGCAGAAAAGGAACAAATGTTGTTTGAAGATAGCCCGATCATGTTTAGAATGGTGAGTAAGCCGAGAAAATGTAACTGTGAAAAGCAATTTTTCTTTTGAATATAAGCTAGGATTATCACGATGCAATCTGACTTCTTATGTATATCGCATATCATTTGTTTCTTAGTGTCAATTACTTTTTCTTTAGAGTAAAAGCGATATATTCCTATCTATGTCTCTTAGATCACTCTAGGCCCCAATGTAGTCAAGTCACAATTGGTAAATTAGCATCCTAGCGGTGTATCGAAGATCTCTCCATGCATTTACGTGATGACTACGTATCGGGTGGTATATGGGAATATAAGAAAGGATTTCTAAAGTATATTTGGGCACTATCTACAACACATTAAATATAGGGGCTGGCTGGCTTTTCGATAAACTATGCGCACCGCGACTTTATTTTTAGTAAGATGTACAAATTGGTGAATATGAAATGTCACAATCCAACAAATGGTAAGATTTCTATGTTAATGCGGTTAAATACACAATATGGATACCCTCAAATGCGAGGGAAAAGATGATAGCAAACACGGCGGTAAAGAGATCCACCAAAAGCGAGGAGTAAAGGGATGGCGGCATGGCATAAAAATATATCAGGGCGATCAAGATAGCAACCACAAAATCATAGGAAGCGAGATCTACGGGAGCAAAGGGGAAAATCTAAGTACACATAAGCGGTAGAAATCTGAGAAATGGATACTCTAAAGCTTGAGACCGGTCGGTGAAATAAACAAAGCGAGATGGAGATAAAGGGGATGCTAAAGGGCATGTTTCACGAGGCCGGTATGCCGCGGCGTGAGGATAAATAAGCGAGGGGAGGGTCACAAAACCAACACAAAAGAGAAAAAGACAAGGGTGGTGAACCACGCATGGACTCAAAACTCAAAGCGATGGGAGAAAGTAGGCAGAATATACCCGAAAACAGCGACTTGTAAGGCCGACCTTGCTCACGGATGGAAAGGCGGTAGAAAACGGATGCATGGGCGGACAAGCGAAAGCAAAGGGAGAAAGGCAAAATCATAGGACCAAAAGAAGCGGCATAAAGTCTTGAGCAGAGAGTCTCAACCTCCATGCGCCGCCCCGGTATAGCGAGGACTGAACCCACCAAGCCCCGGCAAGCCCGGAATTACTACCGTCGAGAAAAGGTAAGCATATATAAGGTCATAGAAGGCCGGTAAAAGTAAAAGATTAGACGAGGAATAAGATCACGGGACGGAGAACGGCCTCTCCAGGTACACCTGATTTAAGCGAGGGCTAGACCCACCAAGCTGGTAAAATGCGGACCACTATAAACTCAAAAATAAGTGCAAAAATGCACAAAGCTGCGAAAATGCAAAATAAAGAGTAAAAGCGGACGGAATAAGTTTGGGGCGGGAGAGGGAGGCAGCCTACCTAGCCGTTACACGGGATAGCGAAGGGCTAGACCCACCAACTGGTATCAGTGCCACTACAAACTCAAATACTCGCAGGACCACGTGTATGGCCCGGCATGTATGGACAAGTGCATAGATAAACGAGAAGGAAGGGAATCGAATCCCATGACATAAAGGAGGTCGGCGTAACCAATCACTATAGGAAGAGATAGTGAGAGGCTCGAGGAACGAGCATATAATAAATAGTGAAGGGGAGAATAATTAAAGCGGGTATTCAATATTCAAAATTCAAAAATCCCGGGATTAATTGAATTTTGGTCGAATTAGCGGACCGTTTGAGGTTTTCGTATATATATCGGAATAGAATGAATATGGCAATATCGCATCTACGGTTTGTAGTGATCCACGGAGCGGACCCAGTACAGGCGGCACAATACATCTCCGAAGCTATAGCGGAAAGCACCAACCTTAGTCGGATAAAGAGAAGCGGTCGGCAAGAGCAAACAAGTCAACAAAACCTCGAGAGATTTTCTAGCCGCAGATAAACAAGCATTTGGAGACTAGGATACCCGGCATGGATGCACTCAACACGCTAAGCGGAATCAGTCAACTGGCTCAAGGTAGCCATTGCCCGGCATGGGCGTGAGGATAGTAGGAGTGGAAAAAGACAAGTGAGGAAATGCGGTATGAGAATGGGCCGAGATTGAGGAGGAGAAAGCCAAGATCCCGAATAGGTTGGTTGAATTAGAAAAAGGGAAATGTTCAATTGAATGCATGGGAGTCATTTGATAAAATAAAACCCGCATATTGTAGAATATGAGAACAGACTAGAATTAGGCATGGCGTTGAGGCTTATAGGGATAGCGAGAAACCCTAACGAGGATACATTACCAAGTGACTGCGGAGGTGATAGGGTGGTCTTCAAAGAACACAGAGGAGCATCATTGTCAAAGCCCGTCTGATCCCGGGGCAATGGAGGGGAGAGCCGAGACACATAAAAGGCGAAGATATGGTGCTGGGCTGCACTTGGTATCCTTGGGATGATGGGGAAAGGCTAGAAGGGCACACATGTGTGATATAATATGTCTAGTGGAAAACGTGGGAGCACAATATAAAAGATTGCCAGGAGGAGGAAGGATGCAACTATTCACATCTTGGAAGGACAAAGATTTCAAGATTGGAAGAGGGAGTCTGCGGGATTAACTTGTTATGTTAAAAGAAAATGTAGTAAAAAAGTGCATGTATTTTGCAATCGGATGTCAATAAGAGATACATGGTTTTGAATATACAATTCTGAGAACAAAAAGAGTTAATTCGATTTTGGCGTATTATCCACCAAGCAGTGATAAACTAGAACTGTTAGAACTGGGAGACTATGATGAAATGGAAAAACGAGGGCCCAATGATATTAATAGGCAATCGAGGCAGCGCCCGAGCGGGGAGAACGGTATAAATCAATTTATGGAAGACACAAATGGACAATGGACTAGCATGAAAAAGATGGGAGGAATGGGATAGAATGCGGGAGGAAGGCAGGCAGTCAATGCGGGGGAGACTACTTGCTGGAGATATGCTCAACTTCTGAGGTCACTATAGCCAGCGGGGGTACAAAAGTGGGAGGGTCGGGGGAAGTACGAGCGGAATGCACCGCGGGAAGAGTATAGTGGACTATGTCATAATGAATATGCTAACTGGATTGGAGATAGTATCGATTCATGCTCCTAGAATGGCCAATTGGGAAAAGGAGAGCCACCAGACCCATCTGATTTGACACTTACGGGGGGCGAATACACCTCGAATGACAGGGCAACAAAGCCGAGAGAAATTAGCGGAAACTGAGAAATAGGTTTCAAAGAAGCCTTAGAGATGTATTTGTGCGTGCGTCAAAGAAGAAATGGGAAAAATGGAATTGGGGGCACATAGAGCTGGGCGATAATGGAGACAAGCTTAATGATATAACAATGAAAGTAGCAAAGTTTTTCGAAGGAGAAGAAGAAAAAAGGGGGAAGGATGCTCAAGGCATCGAGTTGGTATGGCGGCGAGTGCAGGGAACGAAAAAGAAAGGTCGGAGAAACGAGAGAGGAAGGAGATATACAAAACCGAGAAAAAGGTATATCTGAAGATGTTGAAGGCAAAGAGAATAAAAGCTGGTACAACATCAATGGGGAATTTGCCAAACTCCCGAAAAGCAACCCCGGAAATTTCGGAAAGGATTTATGTTGGAATCAAATATTATCTATAGAACAATTTATGCGGTTATTCTAAATCCACAACAATGCTCTAGCACAATAACTTTACTAGAAAAACCTTCAACCAATTCAATAACTCAATTCATAGATAAACACCTTCAAGAATTGTTTTTTCGAATGTAAAAAAATGACAATGGTCAAATATTCAAATAAGGACATCATTCATTTGGACTTAAAAGATAATGTAGCAATTTGATGGTCTTGGACCGATCTCATGGATGAATTAGATCAATCAAATCCTTGCCGAATACTTCAATCGCTCATCCGAAAGTCCCCATTACACCGTCCATTAAACTCATAGCTTCGGCCGGTTATGCCGAGAGAATCTGGGCCACTGTAAATCCTTCTTTTGAATGTTGAGGTTGGCTCCAAATTGAAGCCAACCATTGACCATACAAAACCAATGAAAAGATTTAACTTTAATAGTTACACTATATACATGCCCTTTAGGTTCATATAAACCATTAGGGTAGATGTTTACATTTGTCGGGGGCATCATCACTATTGAGTTAGGTGAACATGATCTCGGTGAAATATTCGATTATATGGTGAACCCCAACATTCCTCCTTCACCATATAATTAAATAATCTTTCAACGAATGCTGTACTATTTGGAACCTCATTAATCGTAAACAAAGTATTTTCAATCGTAAAACAATGTTACGGAGATTTTCTCGCTACTTGTTCTTATTTGCTTCAAGATAACCCATAACCTTAAGTTCATAAGTTCATATTTACCTTCAAGTTGTTCCCGTGTTGTACAAATTTTGACAACCGCCAAGGCTTTGTAAAAATGTCGAACCCGATTTTTCGTCTAATGTAACTCATTTGAATATACTTTTTCTCATTAAATCCCCGATAAAATGAATATTGAGCTCAATATGTTTTGTCCTCTCGTGATCAACAAGATTCTTGACTATTGCAATACAACTTTGGTTGTCTGTCCATATCCTTGTAGGATTTGCTTGTACACATTCTAATTCTTCCAGAAGTCTTGAGCCAAGTTATTTCTTTTGCAACCAAAGATGAGGGCAAAGATACCGCTCTCAGCTGACATGGCTATGGCAGTTTGCCTTTTGCTCTTCCAATTTATTGCTCCACCCCCTAGATAAATTACAAATCCAGATGTTGATTTTCTAGAACTGAGGTCTCCTCCCCAGTCAGCATCACTAAATGCAGAAAGTTCCAGATTATCTGAGTCATATGTTATGCCAAAGTCTTGAGTATTTTTCAAATATCTGAGCACTCTTTTTCCTGCTTGCCAGTGGTCTTTACTTGGATTATGAGATTTTCTGCTAAGTACATTCAAAATATAGGATATGTCAGGTCTGGTGTTATTGGATAAATAGAGCAAACAGCCAACTAAAGCTCTATATGGCACTTTTTCCATATCCTTTGTCTCCTTTGATATTCCTTCTTTTCTTCAGTTAATCTGTGGCTGGAGTTATTGGTGGAGACTGGATTTGCATCTTCCGGTTAAACCTTTTTCAACATGTTCTGAATATGCTTGCTTTGTTTTGATTTCAAAATTTTCTTTATCCCTATCTCGACTCACTTCTATGCCAAGAAATTGTTTTAACTCTCCCAAATGTCATTTTGAAATGTCCGCTTTTGAGAATTTCTTTGCAATGAGCTAGACAATGAGTGTTATTTGCAATCATAATACAATCATCAACATAAAGAGCAATCATACAATAATTCTCTCCATTTGAATCTATAAATGTTGCCATCATTTTTCAATTTCTCAAACCCTTGTTCTCTCAAGTAATGGTCTATGCAAAAATACCATTCCCTTGGAGCTTGTTTTTAAGCCATAAACCGCTTTGTTCAACTTCCACATCATGTCATTCTTGAACAAATCAAGGCCTGCCTCATGTAAACATCTCCATCAATTTTTGCATTCAAAATGTTGTCTTTACATCCATGTGATGGAGTTCCAAGTTTCTAGCATTTGCCAAGCTAAGCGGTAATCTAATGCTAGTTAATTTTACAATAGGAGAATATGTCTCATAATCCCTGCCCCTTTTTTGAGTATTAATATAATCCCTGAGCTACTAACCTTGCTTTGTACTTTTTGTTCCATCCGCACAATCTTTGATTCTAAAAATTTCATTTGCCTATAATATTTGTCTCTTTTGGTTCAACTACAAGATCATAAGTGTGAGTACACTTAAATGATTCTAATTCCTCCCGCATGGCTTTTTACCAATTTTCCTTTTCTACTAAATTTAAAGCTTCTTCTACAGTAGAGGGTACAACCTCATCATCCATAATGGCCAGAATTTGATCTATGTCTTGTTGTTCTAGTTCCTGCCCTTGTCTTTCCAGTCTCAAACTCCTTCCTCTTTCTGTCCTACCATTGCCTTCATTGTTAATGTGTGCTTCTTCAAGTAACCTCTCTACTTGTGTTTTTCTTTTCTTTGAATCAAAGGCGGTTCTAGTTCTTCATCATGGCTTTTTGTTGGTTGTTCCTCATGTTCCTCATCACCACCTATAATTTCATAGTTTCTCTCTTTTTCTAATCACTTATCTCGAGTCAACATTAGAGCATATGTCCGGTTCCAAGTTTTGCATTTTATCTATTTCTTGTTCCACATTTGAAATGTTTTTGTTGTCGCAGATTTTGCATGTCCGTCTTATATACGGTATTTTCATCAAAACAAACATCTCTACTTACAATTATCTCTTTACTCTTTGGCACAAAAAATTCTCAGATCCTTTTTGCTTTCCGTCATATCCAACTAGATAGCCTTCCCCTTTGCTAGCTAGTTTTCTCGCCTTAGTTCTCAGAAATGTGAAAATACACCAAACAACCATAGCATTTGTACATATCATAGTTTACATCCTTTTGTAGAATTTGACCAAAGCAAGTTAGGGACATTACCTTTTAGACTTGATGTTGGCAAATTGTTTTGGATTTGTACTGCTGTCTTCAAAGCCTCTTCCCAGAGATAATTAGGTAATCCACAATTTTTAATCATGGATCTCACTGCATCCATTAAGGTTCTGTTTTTTCTTTCTGCAACCCCATTTTGTTGGGGACCCACCTACATGTAAGCTGCCTCTTTATGCCATTAGAAATCTGAATTGCTTAAACTTGTTTGATAAATACTCTCCTCCTCTGTCAGAACGAATGGATTTTAATTTAGCTCTGTCAGACAACAAGCTAAAACAATGGGCGAGGGTGGGAAACCTGGAGAGCACAAAGGCGGGGGTTGACGGAACACTCAACTACGGATCACCTAGTGACCCTCAGGTTACTGGTAGAACAGAATAGAAACCAAGGGAAGAAAATAATATACTGCTTTGTGGACTTTATATTCATCAAATGGATGTTAAAACAACATTTCTAAATGGAGATCTTAGAAAGCTTTTGACACAGTCCCGAGGGAAAAACTAATACAAAGGCTTATAGATATGCAGGCACCAAAGGATATGGTGGGGGCAATTGCAAGATTGTACTATAATGTATATCGCTTAAAAAATGGAAGAAGAAGGGAAAGCGATAGATTGCGACGGGGAGTCAAACGGGGATGCCCCTATCCCCCTAATTGTTTGGAATATACATAGATGCATTCTGAGGATTTTATAGCGGAATAGCAAGGGACCTGAGGCAGCCCCTATTCTAGGGGACACCAAAGTACCCATCATGCTATATCTTGAGATGACACGAGCATGATGGCCACAAAGAACAAGGGGATGCACGTGTTCTTCAAACCGTTGGAGAGCTTCTCGAAAAGACGGTCGACATTAACCTCGTGAAAACCAAAATAGTCTTTTTTCGCCACAAAATAGACACAAACCGTTTAGGTATTTGGGAATGAAAATGGGCTAAAGGGGATACAAGATTCCAAAATGACTATCGGGCTACTACAATATGAAAAACCGCAACAAAAGCGGGATAATAAATTGGGAAATCAAATGCTATTTGTTATTGCGCGTGGTTGCAACTAACACACTATAGGGAGCAGAGGCCCAGGGACCGGGCCGACGAGAAAAAATGGGAAAAGGGAAGGAATTTACGTGGCAATGGCACAAACAGAATTCAAGGCGAGAAATCGAACACACCAAAAAACAACTATAGTATATGAGACCGAGGTAAACCGATCAAAGTAAGGGCATGGGAAAAGACCATCAGATATCTCATAAGAAACAATGCGGGTGGAAAACCGAATAAGTTAGCGAATATTGCGATTAATGAGTTAGCGAAAGCCCACATAATCGAATAACGGTTGGTTTAGGGATGTGGCGGTGTGGACAAGAAAAATGGGATGAACCTGAGCGACCTCATTAGTGAGGGAGAATGGAAGGATGAATGGGCAAACAAAGCCACACAAGCCTGGCTGCAAAATCACACGGAGCCCAAGACAATATGGCTTATGGCGAGATTCAACCCGACAGCGGATAGGACAACGATGTATCGGGATAACTTAATAGGAAAAGCCGGGAAGGATGCCCTAGCAAGATTCCGGGAAGCCATGACCTAAGAATCGAAAAAGGACGGATGGCGGAGAATAGAGAGGGAGGATCTGGATATCACGAAATCGTGACGTAGGGGTGGAAGATGAAGATCATATGCTAAATGAATGCGTTATATGAAGACATCGGGAACAAGTACGAAAATGTAAAGGTGGGGTCAGCTTTGTACACATCATGATGGCAAGGTCGAAACAATGAGGGATCCGCGGGCGCAATACGAAATGATGGCAAGACACCGGAAGTACATAAAGAAAAGGGCTTCGTTATGAACCACCTAAGAGGCGGACCATACCGCCTCGAAATGCTCGACTCAAAGCTGATTGATAACGACGCGCCGGTGCGGCCTTGAAGCCGATCCAAAGCGGGCCCGGTATTAATAGAGAAAAGTGAAGCCTTGAGAAAAGGTTACATTGTAAACCAACATGATGAGCTAGTAGCACCCGTAAAGGCCTTCGCCCATGCTACATAAGTCGAGGCCTCGAGGGGCACAAGGGACGATAATGTATCCCTATCTATCTATCTATTTGATTTTTAGGTATGGGAACGTTTTTAGACTGCTGATCTTTGACTTATGGAAACAAAACCAAATAAGCATCTATGGCTGCATTTTCCAATAGAAATGTTGAGATCTTCAAGGACTCACGATGCTTGGGCATTATACTTACACCATTGTAGCATTGTACTACTTGCAGGAAATGTGAGCGTGTCTTTGGATCTAACATGACACATCCAAGAACCAACCAAGGTACTACCCTAGCATATCTCTTGTCGACATGGTTTGAACACGTGAGGTCGGCTGGGCTTATAAGATGGATGAGCTTGCGGGAATAATATGATTTGTCCATCCTTTATTTTTTGTTTACTCTACACTTGATGTGTTGTAAGCATGCATTGGACACTTGGATCTATTTGCATAGATGTTGTCATGGCTAGAAGTCATATATGTATGCAAGTATGGCTACGCTCATATTTTGATCAACTTTTCCCACATTGTGGGTTTGTCATATGTCAAGTCTTTGATTGGTTTTGCAAGATTATGATCCGATGAAATGTTTTAACGCATTGTGGATTTTTGCCATATGTGAAGTCTCTTAGAATGCTACTATTAGTTTAACATTCTCATATAACCTTTTGCTTGCAAGTGAGGGGCACTCAATACCTATGCATTACACAACACGAGAATCTTTAATTATGGGGCGGATAAAATGTTATTAGTTTTTTATAAGAGCATTGCTTCTCACGGGCTTTGTTAAGCGCAATGCATTGAGGTGATCTATAATCTTGACGTTTGCATGTCCCAATATTCAGAGGGTTCGCTCAACTAAGAGAGCAAATACATTCTTTTTGAAGGTAAATTATAAGCCCGCTCCAACTCAAAATTTCAATTATGTGTTTTTTGTTGGTTTGTAACAACAGATGATACAATTTTAAGGCGCTATTTTCTTTATCATCTCAACGTGTGAAAAATCTTTATGGAGCCATTTTCAAATCATTTGAAGGTTATGGGTATTGTATGGGTACTTGTGTAAATCAAGTAGTCCATCATTTGAGCGTACAAAAAAGAAACAAGTTGATTTAGAGGCGTACAAAAGAAACAAGTTGATTTAGAGGCATTCGAACAAAGGAGAGGCGAGTGGAAGCGATTGTTGAGACACCGAGAATGGATCCTATTAATTGTTTTCTTTATGAAAATTTTAATGAGATTGTCAAATATATCAAGCCATAATTGAATGCAATTATACCATATGAACCCCGTTATGAATCAGAAACAAGGTATTGAGACAGCTTATTTGAAAGGAGAATGTCGAGGTTCAACTAAATTATAAAGCAATATTTTGAGCTTATGATGGGATGAATGCTATCTTCAAAAAGGATAGTGAATGATTTTCTTAGTCCTAAAAGTAATCCACAAACATGTTTGAGTTTCTGGTCTTCTTAGATACTATTTGTGCTTCAAGTCACGATTATTATTTCATGCATTAAAGGAGGTAAATTGATCTCGAATGCAAGAAGGAAGGAAAGGAAGGAAGGAAGATATTTTTATCGGCCCACGAGAACCAATCGGGTCTATGGGACCCAATAAAAAAAGCAAAGAAGCGGATTACTATCCTGATTAAAAACCCCGCCAGAAGGGTTTTCGAGGGAAAACCGGCGGCGAATCACCTGGCCGACAAACCGTTCCAATATATGAAATGCAAAACACAAATATATACACTCATTATGCAGCACCCATAGTGCCGATCAATGAGCAGCCGTTGGGGGGCAAAGGTGGGCTCGCGTTTCGGTACCTCCCGAATGCACCGACCATGGGGCACGCATCGTTGTGGTGTGTTCATCGGCAAATATAGGCAAGTCCCGGCCGTACTAAGGGAACATATATCGGCCCGGATCCGGTAGATCATGGGCAACTCACGGAAAGTGTGAGACTCATCCTCAATGGCACCCGGGTTGACGCTGATCGAGCACGTCTGGCCGGGGGGCTCCCAATCCACGCCCCGTCTCGATCTCTGGAGATGGTGGGCACCGGGGCGAATGGAGGCAATGAGTGCTGCGCTTTTTCGGCCCGAATGGGAGCGGAGGTAGAGTTGCGCCCGCCCGGTTTGATGTGCTCCTTGTAATGGGCCATTTTGACTGCTCACAAAGCCGGGATCCCGCTTGCCAAGGAAGCAAGCGTCCCGTATTCCTCTCGCTAGTCGCCACGATCGGGCTGTGTCCCACCTTCCACACGTGATCCTGCACATTCCATCACGGCGAACCAAATCTCTCTTACCCCTCCAGCGAATACGGCGGCTGTGGGCCCATTGCCCTGGCGTAAGCCAGTCGCGGGGCCGAAAGCATCACCCATATTAACCACTTTCTCGAAGGCGATGTGTCTATCAAGAGTGCCGGTAGGCGGCTAAAATCCGTTCGCAGCTAACTCGATGGGGACCGGTTTCACCCCAAGTGCTCAGGCCAAAAAATGCCTTCTCGCGACCTGCTCCAAGTCATTCCAGTTCGCCCGAAGAGACCGGTCGGACCCCAAACCTCGACATCGTATGAGGAAGTGCGGGCTTCGACGGCTCTAAACGGATGTGTTGATGGCCCCAATCGCAGAGCTCTGCACGGTGACCGTTGTTCTGCGATGGCATAAAAGCCTTCCAGCCTTTGTCCTTCACCAAAGCGGATGGGCGCCTCCCCAACAGGCGAGGGAAACTCCCACCTCTAAGTACTTGTAGGTGGGCATTGATCTCCACAGCTATCCTCGAGTATGTGTGAGTGTGAGGCGTGGGATAGGCGTGAAAGGATATGAGAACCACCACGTCTTGGCAGTTCACAAGCATTGTCACATGCTTTGTGAATGTGTCTAGGGCATCCGTGATGAGACTCCATAGGGGTGTGGGCGGAAGGTCAACATCGCTCTGCATAAATGAGTGGGCGGATTATTTTTAGCAAAGTCAGATGCCATCCCCCATGCTCGATGGCGGGCTCTAACCGGGTCAATGTAGGGCCAAAAGTGTTGGTGAGAGGGGCAGCCCCCGCCGGACCCCGGCTACTTGGTGGAATGCTTGGCCCATACGGTACGCATCCGCCAAACAACTCTCATACAACCTCGTATATGGCATTACGCGCAGCCCCAGCGTGATTGTGATCTAGTCCACCGGCTTTTCTGGGGGACGTGTCGAAAGCCGAAGTCCACAAAGCGGCAATACAAGTCCTCACCCGATGGTTTCAAATCTTTCAATGCATGGTGTAAAGATATGGTCAATCGTTGAGTGGCGGGGTCTAAAGCCTGCCAGGTGTGAGGGCTCGCGACATCTGCTGCCCGCCGGGCCGCCTAGTCAGCTATCGCCGCCGAGAATGCCGATATGGTTTGGCAAATCTTTTAGCCCGACCATGATTGTCCGTGAATTGGCCGGACGAGGTAATGTCGCCCGCCCTTGTGAATGGAACAACCACGCGTGGTCCATTGCCGGGGAACCTTCCCCGCAATGCTATGTTGAAGGGTAGTGAGGATCGGCACCGGCCGCCACTGCCCATTTGAGTAAACTCGGCTCAGATACCATCGAGGTCGGTTACCTTCCCATTAGCCCGGTAGTTCGCGGGCCCTCCACAACATCCTCCTTCTCGGAACCAATGGGGGCCATCTGTGGGGGTATTGGCGTCTGCGTCCACAGTGGGTCATAAATTTCTTTGCAAGCACTTATTCCCCCGCCTGTGATGTCCCCTCAGCCAGGGCCGGGGTGGCCTTCCGAGCACTCTGGCCAAAAGGTTCGAGGATGAGTGTCAATGGGCCGAACATCTCCCCACAGTGCCCGGTCTGGCCTTTGTCTCCTCTTCGGATGGACGCTGTATCGGTCGTGGTGGCTCCACAAGCGGTACCGGATCCGAATGTGTGGTGGCCGGGCGCCACGTTCTTTACACTCCGCATCAAACCCACCGGGATTCGCGGAAAGGTTATTTGTCCCTTGGCGACTTCGCCGGGGTCTCCCAAAACACTGTCCCGCTACATCCAGTAATAGCTCGATCCAAGCGGTTGCAATGCTCGGCCGCTCTAGTGTGGGGGGTCCGCGAAATTCTTTGGCGAGGGTCCATGAGCATCTTTCGGCGTGATCCTCTGCACGCTCATAATCCGATGCAGAATCGAGGATGGCGAGGGAAGAAACAAGACTTTGTTGCTTCGTGAATCAAAATTATCTTTCATACACAAGTTAGGATGGCATTTTCTCTTTCATTAATCATATTAATGATGAAAGTTGAACTTCAGTCATATCATGAGGAATAAAACAGCATTCAAATCAAATAATTGGCTCAATTAATATTTATGGTCGCCCTCAAAGATTGAAAAGTTGTTTATAGTGCCCACATTGGCTAGGAGTTGTTTTGCGTTATTAAATTTGTTTTAAGGGAAGAGATATAAAGGGAGGGACAAAAAAACAAAAAGAATATAATTTGACTACTAGATGGGACACAATTATAACCATTCCTTCAAATCACATATAATATAAAAAGTAAAAAAATATGGAAGGATCAAATATAAATGTATAAGGCCAGTAACATGACACACAAGTAACATGACACACCGACACATGAGTTTTATGCTTAGGATAAAGTTACAAAATGTATAGTTAGAGGAGGAAATTTCCATGTATTACCCAGATTAAAACCTATAGTGTCTTTGTGTGCAACGTTAAAAAAGGATGGGCAACATTTCCTTGAATTTGTGGTCAATAATAGTGCCACATGGCATAAAATTTCCTCCTCCTTAAATTTTCCGTGGGAGGGGCAATTTTGCCTGGTTGAGATCTAGCTCGCCCTAACTGGGCTCGCCAGGCCGTTACCGGGCATAATTGCCTCCTCAACACGTTATCGCTAACCTAGAATAAAAAGAAAACATTGTCATTACATGTAATGAGCCATAAATTTTCCTTATACACAAGTCACAGAAGATCCTATTTATCTACGATTAAGGCTTGCAAGACAAAAATTACCTATTCCAACATCATATATAGAAAAGGTACCTAGACATTTGATGATATCTATTATGTCTAATTTTGCTTTACCATCCTCCTTAGTTGCTATGATCCTATATTATTATCTTTAGAAAAATTGAGGATCAACTATATGAAAAGCAAGAGCACATTTAAATGCATAAATTATAAGTCTATCTTCGGTTTCAATGTTAGTTTGTGACTATTTGTACTTGATCCAATATAAGATAACCAAGTTAAGTCCTAAATACCACATACACAAAATATATATATTTGAATTCCATGTCAATGAATCTCAAAAAGTTCTTCTAGACTACCCTTAGCCATCCAGGGCCACATTGTCTATTCCAGCTATCCATGAAACGAACACCTCTTTTAATTGTTACTAAGCCTGGCAACGCCGGGCACCATAACTAGTTATAATATAATTATAAAACGATTATCATAATTATAAAACAATATGCATTAAAGTATACATTAATTGTCAAATATTGGGGGTATTGGCAACTATGGGGA
Source organism: Isoetes taiwanensis (assembly GCA_021234155.1). Classification (NCBI taxonomy): domain Eukaryota; kingdom Viridiplantae; phylum Streptophyta; class Lycopodiopsida; order Isoetales; family Isoetaceae; genus Isoetes; species Isoetes taiwanensis. Next base: position 246,765 of record JAJEKV010000342.1, on the reverse strand, counting down.
TATTGGCAAATGTGGGGGTATGGGGTATTGTCAAATATAGTTTTTATTATTTTCGTAACACCTTGGTAATGACCCCTTCTTAGTTTTTAGCCAAAACCACACCTAATTAATTTAGGAACACCTTGGGAGCAAACTTCTATGCATGTCAAATCATTCATTAAAGACATGACTATTTACCTTACCTTGGCATTCGCAAAAGCATTGCACAAGCACAAAAATGCCTCAGGACAAATCCATCGCAGAATGATGCGAAAGATTCATGTTACTCTGTTGAATCTTAACGGTAGAGATGTTAGCCCTAAAATACGGATGGCTCGAACATATTAAGTAAGTTTATGATCCAGTTAAAAATTTGAAAAGGTAATTAAATCGAAGCCCGGACTAAATCGAACGTCCAATGGAAGAATCAGGTCGTGTGTGTGTGTGTGTGTGTGTGTGTGTGTGTGTGTGTGTGCCACTTCATATCATAGCAAAACATAACAAAACATAACAAAACATAGCATGTAAGTTTGGATATGTTATTGCAATGACTGCCAAACTATTTCGTGATATACAAAATCACATCATAAAAAAATCATTTCACCACACCATAGCTTGTTCTTGCACTCCAAATCCTAGTTTTAAGGATAGGGGCTGATACCTGCCACCATCACAAGCAACACACGAGTTAGAACCGGTATGAGACATGTGGAAGGCAGGTGTCTTAACGCCTATCCAGTTGTTATCCATGTTCAAAACTAATATTTAGACAGCATAATAAAACAAGCCATGTCCTATGTTCCTCCTAAAATGAACTCTTTTCTTATTGTATTATTTGTCATCAAACAAATATTAGCGTCTAGAATAGGCATAGAGATTTTTCAAGCTCTATCAAAACCATTGGTTTTAAGGAAAAGAACAAGGCTGTTTCTTCTAGTACAGAGAAGAGCATACACAATATCTTTTATTTGCCATGCATAAGCTTTAAATTGGCATACACAATATCTTTTATTTGCCATGCATAAGCTTTAAATTGGCAAGATCAATTACAGCTTCTAGCATAAACAAAATCCAAGGGCATACCTTTTTGAAGCGGTAGTGTCCCTGGAATCAAAGGAAGAGAAGCACGAACAATTACGGGAGTATATTTCTTGAATGTTCTGTCCTCCTGATAGAGTTACAGAATACCCACAGATCAACCATTTTTACTGCTGGTAGACTTGATATGGCATAAGAATGCATGCTTTATACTTGGGCTGGGCCAAAATTTGCAGTAGCTATGCTGCTAGACCACTGCTATACCACAACCGATTTGCTTCCTTATCTCCAATCAGAGTAAGAAAATCAACTATGTATGAAGCTTTGATGTTTGCCGAGCGAATTCTTGCCCAGACAAAACCCAAGCGACTCTCAATTAACCATGCTTGTATGGATACACCATGATTTTTCCAGCCGGTTTGTGCATTCTGCATCTTCCTGTAGCTTAACAAGAGATAATTGATGGGTCAGATAGAGCCAACTTGGAAGATCCAATGGCACATAGCCATCGATTTTTGGCTTTCCAATTTTGTTGCCATCTGATAGAGCCCAATCCGATGAAGCCCAGAAGCCCATGCCTTTGGGTTTTTTTTACTGTTCATTGCTTTTCCTCTCCTTTTTTTTCCATAAAAAATGGATGTAATTGCTTATTTGGATAAGCAATTTACGACGTTGCTTATATATTTGGCTTATGTTTTCTTTTCCCTTTTGCTAGCTTTAGATTGGGACCACTATATACGTTTGGATCAATCTTACCCTATATATAGAATGATTGGGCTTTTCCATAAGGGCCCCATTGCGACATTTTCTTGTGCATGTTATCCCTTTCATTAACGAATTTGGCATTGTAAATTTCTCACATAAGGCATTTTTTTTTTAATATATTATAACACCAAAACAACAACCTTGGATGTTGTTTCGTTATATCATCTCTTACTACGCCATATAAGATGTCTTGTCTTTCTATAATAAGTTTTCATTTACCTAAGCAATACCTAAGATGATTCACCTGTTCACCAGGCAACCTTGCTCTTATTGAATTTGTGCTAAATCCCTGAATAACTGCCTGGCTTTGACTTACCATGGGGGGTTCGCCATAGTGACTATGCCATGTCTTAATATAGTAGACTCTGTTTGTGATCCACTATGTGTAGTAAAATCAATAATCAAATCTGGGCACTATTCATTGCATACCCAGAAAAAATTATTATCCACCCACATACAACTTGGTACCCATTCATATTAGGAAATTATTGCCTAGACCAATACTCATGGTTCACCCATCTCCTAGGCAATCTTGCCCTCATTGGACAAGTGCTATTCCCTGAATAAATGCCTGGCTTTGGCTTTGCCATGGAGGGGATTCAACCTAATGACTATGCCATGCCCTAATATGTTTGGGACCCATAGTTTAACATGTCAACTACAACTTTTCCAATATTTGTGAGTGTTTTGTGTGTATGTAGCGTGTCATGGGGGTGTCACCATCCCACAGAACTTGCAACCATTGTTTTAACTAATACACACAAAAGTAAAACTTCACAATATCGGCAAAGTGGGGGCTTCGGTCAATAAACTTCATAAATGGTCAATAGTGGACCTTCTGGGTCTAAACCCAGCTTGTTCCACTGCTCTAGCATTATTATCCTCAGCCCATATACTAATTTTTGAATCCAAAATGACTGTGAAAAGTTTAGCATATAAACTATTAATTATGATCATTCGAATATCTAGCATTATAACAGGGGGTTTCTTTTGTATTTTTGTACGTTTTTTCTTATGGTTTTTCTATGATTTGGCGGCCGTATTTTAGGGGGTGTACTAATGCGTACATCTAGAGTGCGCATTGTATTTTCATCTTCTAATTTCATATTCTCAATGGTTTAGACCCATGCATTTCTTTTAACGGTTAAGATTGAGTCCTTGAGTCCTTAATCAAGGGCTCAGAATAAACACCCTATTTCGTGGCCTATTTCCATCGTGTATTTTTTCCTAAAAAAATCCAAAGTTAAAGTGTAGATATCGAGCTCATGAATTTTAGGGTTTTATTATGCCTTTCCATATTGCTTGGACCCCTGACCGAACCACAGCCCGATGGGACTTCGATGCAAAGCGAAGACGATTGGCTCTGATCGTTTTAAAGCTTGGAGCCAGACACGTGCACGTCTGTTTTAAGGAGATTTCGTACCATGCCCCTCCCATACAAAGCAAGAAGGTATTGCTTTTAAATTTGGAGCTAGAGGTCAGGGTTTCGGCCCTTGGAGTAGGAACTTTTGGGGTAAACAGAATAGCAATAGATAAGACTTTTCTTTTTGAGAATCATTTTCTATGAGATGGACATGATGCAGGCCGGGAAAGATGGTCTGGTGCATATGGATGCATTATTATCTTGCTGCAAACTGAATCAAAATGGGTATTTGTCCATGCATATATATGGCCTTTCTTGGCTTGTTGTGGTTGGTGTTCTGGAGATAGGTCCAAGTGGATATTGCTGAGACAGATTTGCGTACACTCTTGATGTTGCTCAGTTTAAACTTTCTTCAAATGCTTGCATTTTGCAGATTCTATCAGTTGCTTATGACGTCAGATGAAGCGGACCTGATTAGAGTTGGAAGATTAGGATTTCAAATAGCTCTTTTAAAAGATTTTAGGACAGCTCCAATGAGAAGGATGATGCTGTATCTTGTTCTGGTGCAGCTTCTGTCAACAAGTGATATTCCTTCATATCTCTCTTTTGTTGCTGGACTCACAAGCTGCCTTCTTGGATCTCTGCTATTTATTACCTTGCAGGGTTCTCTTCTCGTTAACTTTAGGTCCTTTCCATATTCTATTGCAGGGGACATGATGCCACAGTATTCTCCTTATCCACATGATTTCAATCACATTATTTTGTACTATTCAAACGCTGGTCATGATGGGATATAACGCGAGGATAGTGGACTTTATTTGTGGATGTTTCATACTAGTGCAATGGAGTGGAGCTTCTTCAAATCCATACAAGGCCCATCATGATGTTTTTGATGTGGAGACGAATGAGTGGAAGAGACTGGCTGATTATGAAGACTTTCAGGGAGCATGTGATTATGAACAAGTTATATTCTCTTTTTTAGTACTGTGACCACAGTCTTGTAGATGCACGGGAGAACTAAATAGCATACCCAGGCCTGGCTTTGGAGTTAATCCAACACCTTTCAAGGATAGTGCATTTGGAATAAGGCACTCATGCAAGTGGAGATGAATTTAAGGGCTCACGTTGTTTGCAAGCTGGAGTAAGCTCTTTTCTCAATCATGATGTAATGACATGAATGTGAAATATTTTGCAATTCTATTTATAGATAAATTGTGCTTGAGGCGGGGTTGCATACTTATTATGTTATTCTAGCGACAAAGCATTTGTTTGATAATAAAAAATTGTAACATGGATTGCATGGAAACCATCTCAGAGGGACTAGTTTCTCTCAGTACAGGAGGACCTCTCCCCTCTTCAATTGTGTAACCGTAAGGAGGAGCTCTGCAAGGTGAGGGCAGCCCTTTTGCAAAAAGAAATGGGCGATGTGGCGGGGGGCGCAACAATTATTCTAGATCAATGGCCTTCCAATCCTTGGGTGGCTATGTCTAGATAATTTTAGAAGCATAAGTTTACCACTTTCGCATTAGCATTATCTTATCTTATTCTTGGTAGCCTTTTAATATTTGGTTATTGTGTTTGGTGATGGAGCCTAGTCCCGAGGTTTTTAGATGGGTCACATTGCCCTTGCATGTGCCGTCCCATAACCCGTTGGGTTCCCTTGGATCTTATCTTAAATTTCTTATCTTATCTTATCTTATCTTATCTTATCTTATCTTATCTTATCTTATCTTATCTTATCTTATCTTATCATGGTATTATGCCGCACTTAACATTAGGTGTAATGGCTTGTTTTTAGCTCTAATATCATTTTGTAGCATGATTCATATGCACTTAGGAATCTTCATGCACATGCAATATTACATGCACATGAAAATGTAATCTAATGTCCTTGATGTTTTATACAATCTCTTGAATTAATAATTAATATTTACGTCCTTAAAGTTTTTCTTTTTTCCTTTTGTTTTAGGGCCGAAGGGCCAAATTTTGATATAACGACCAATACATAATTACCATTAACATTATTAACACAAACCATTGCATTCAATGCATTTAAATAAAAATCCCCACGAAACCCCTTTGGTTTGGGTGCATATTCACGGGGGTTCGTAGAGGCGAGAGCCCTAAAACTTACAATACATGTACAACTCCATTAAGTACATTCCTTCAAACCTTATAGTATTTTGCAAACCTCAATATACTGATTACACAAAAACTTGTACAGGCATACCCCACAAGCGAGGATCGCTATGTACATTCGGTCGAGGAATAAAGGGCAAATATGCCCATCAGGCATCTCGATGCGGGAGTAACCGCCCACTTGAACATTTCAGCTACTAGACCGTCCGCATCAGCAGCTTTATTATTAGACAACTTTTGTAAACCACAATGTATATCATTCAAAATAAATAAAAGATACTCTCCATCGTACCTGCCATCCATGCAAGATTCATTCTGATTTGGAATGTGGTACAATCTTTGTATTTGTCTTTGTATTCTATTCATTCAACTATGGGGATATTGGCAAATGTGGGGGTATGGGGTATTGTCAAATATAGTTTTTATTATTTGCGTAACCCTTGGTAATGACCCCTTCTTAGTTTTTATCCAAAACCAATTAATTTGGGAACGCCTTGGGAGCAAACTTCTATGCATGTCAAAGCATTCATTAAAGACATGACTATTTACCTTACCTTGGCATTCGCAAAAAGCATTGTACAAGCACAAAAATGACTCGGGGACAGATCCACTTGAGAATGATGCCAAAGATTCATGTTACTTTGTTGAATCTTTACGGCCGAGATGTTAGCCCTAAAATACAGATGACTCGAACATATTAAGTAATTTTATGATCCAGATTAAAAATTTGAAAAGGTAATTAAAGAAAAAGGTGGTTCAAGGGAAAAGGTGGTTCATTATTTTGCGAGCCACTATTGGGTGCTGGTCCACTATTGGTCCACACCCCACCTATGAAAATGATGGACAAGGTGGAGTTAAGTGTTGTGTTTTCCAAATGCAAGACCAATGATATTGACCAAATATATGCAATAGGCTAGACAAATTGAACGAGTAGTACTTACAAAAACAAGGGATGAGGTTGAATTAGATAGATAGATAGATAGATAGATAGATAGATAGATAGATAGATAGATAGATAGATAGATAGATAGATAGATAGATAGATAGATAGATAGATAGATAGATAGATAGATAGATAGATAGATAGATAGATAGATAGACATGCCCATAGGAAAATTAGCCACAAATAATAACATGATGGTTGACCAAATGTAGCACCGGATGGAAACACATGATCTTGAAAAACTTAAATGGAACGTCATTGGAAGAATGTGTGTGTGTGTTATCAGTGTGTGTGTAATATGCCCAAACAAGAGACATAACACAATAAAACATAACAAAGTACAACAAGCATAACAATGTCACGCAACCCATAATACTTCATGAAAGTCTAGTGAAAAACAAAAGAATGAGCAATTGAGAACTGGTTTAACATGTCTGCTGTGGAATAGCAGCTGGAAATGCACACGAGCCATCCAATATCACACCTTCAGATGAAGAGGAGGATAAATTTGATGGGAAATATATACAATGATGTCCGAAGACAATGTAAATCTTTGAAACAATAATAAATTTAACCCGACCTGATGGTCAATGGAAAATTGAGTAGAACCAATGTGCATAAATCCAAAACCTAAGTTTAAGGATTGATGCTGGTACCTGCAGACCATCCACGAGCATAAGTTAGTATAAGGATAGTAACTAGACTTGGGAATTGCAGGCGTCAACACATCAATCCACTTGTTATCGATGTCCAAACTTAGACATTGGAAAACATCAAAAAATTCTACTAGAACGAGCTATCATAATAAATAAGCGTGTGTAGGCGATGGTACAAATGCTAAGTGCACATTTGATTAGCATTAAATGGAACAGAGAACCTGAATCATGCTACCAAAGTTCAAGTGTAAATAATACAGTTATGGATTATGTAGACAGGTTATCAGACAATGAAAATCTCCATATTGAACCTTAATTATCTAACAATTAAATGTATACAAATCCAAAGTTTATGGATTCTGTAGACTGGTTAGCAGACAAAGAAACTAAAAATCTCCATATTGAACTATCATTATCTAGTAATTGAATGCATACAAACACTTGGAATCAAAATCGAAACCATATTAAAGCAAGGTAATGAGTGCGTACATATGCAATCCATTCTTTGTTAACCAAGCGAAAAGCAAGCGAGCGGACAAAAAAGAAAGACAACATCAAAGGAAAAAAGGAAGAAAACCGGCGAGCAGGGACCAAATCCAAGCGAGTAGAAACAAGCTGCGGAAGAGAGGCCCGGCAGGTTGGACCCGGACTTGGCAACCTGACAATGAAGAATAAATAAATGAAAAATAAAGTGGACAACAAAGTCAGTGAAAAGCGAAAAAGCGACAAAAGCCCGACACACATGACAACAAAAGAAAATAAAAAGCGAAACCGACACAGCAAGGGAGGCGACACCGAGGGCCACTGACGTGCCTTGAGAAGATCCCAGGCTGCGCCAAAACCAGCGAAGAGAAGGAAAAAAGGAAAAAATTTGAAGAAAAGCTAAGAAAAAAAGAAGAGAAGGAAAAAAGAAAAATTAAAATTAAAACCAAATAGAAGGAAATGGAAGATATAACAATTGCATTAAACCAAAAAGCCAAAGCCAAGCAACAAAAGGAAAATAAAAAGAAAAAGGAAAGGAAAGCTAGAACAAATAAAGGAGCCATAACCGCGCCTGAGCAACCAGGGGAAGCACCCAAGAAGAAGGTTGCACGAAAAAACAAAAAAAGGCCCGACCACAGGCGAGAGAGCAATACAGACAGGTCCACAAGACGGAAAAATACAAAACAAATAGAATAATAAAAAAATAATAAATAATAAAATAAATAAATAAACAAATGCCAAAACAAGGTTAAAAGAAAAAACAAAGCAAGACAAGAGCAAGGCCACAAAGGACACAACCATGAAGATGGTTGCAATAAAAATCAAAGACACTAGCAATGGACTAAATATGTAGTAAGCAACTCGGGCCAGGGCCTTCTCGGCCCAGAAATAAGGCCCAAAATTTAGTTAACCGATGTCACGTAGAATTCTTGTCCCGATCATTAGAACATTTAGGCGTTGCATTTCAAAAAAAAGTGTGTGTGTGTGTGTGTGTGTGTGTGTGTGTGTGTGTGTGTGTGTGTGTGTGTGTGTGTGTGTGTGTGTGTGTGTGTGTGTGTGTGTGTGTGTGTGTGTGTGTGTGTGAGAGAGAGAGAGAGAGAGAGAGAGAGAGAGAGAGAGAGAGAGGAGAGGAAAGAGAGGAAATGAAATGGGGAATTTGATTATTACGTGCACGTGAGACCGCCATGTCTATAAGGCGTTCAACTTGTACATTCAACATTATAAAACAAATCATCAATGTATCCTCAGTAGTAATGCATTAGTCTATCCTATCTCTAACTCATAAAAGGTTCTTAAAACATTATCCCTACCCTCTGAAATATCACATCTTCTAATAATTGATCTGGAAAATCAAAGAAAGCCATCAACGTGTCGGCATACATCATACTTTCTCTCGAATATCTCTATAAGCATGGCAATGTAGAAGTACCGTTCCTCATCTTCAAGTATCCACACTTACATATCTTACATAATCTAAGCTCGTGAGGAATGTCATTCCACCTGCCTACTTCAACATCTATGTGAGCTCGGCCTCATCTGCGGATGGCATGCCTATGCTTAAATAAAATCCCCTTTGCCAAATATTTTGCCTTTGCAATGTAAAATTAATATGGGTCCTATAAAACTCTTTTTTTCTTGCTCCATCTCTCCATGTCCTATGAAGAACATTCATTTTGACCAATGTGCGGATATCATCTTTATGCAAAGCTAAATCATAAATATTCAACTCCCATCGTGCCATCCATTGGCGGCATCGACAAACCAGCCCTTAGCCTATATCTCCTCCAAAGCCAAGTGTGGTAAACTTTCTTGGGGCATAATATACAACACCACATGGCGTAAAAATACTATCTATCTTATAGACATAATTAAAGAGTCTACAAAGCGCCTTTGCTTCCAATGTAAGCATCCCACATTATGCTAACATTATATCATAGGGACTTTGCATTTTTTGTTCCAAGTTCAGACCAAAAGAATTTCTTTTGAACTTTCTCAACCTTTTTTCTAATACAAGACCCCATACTTCACATCCATACAAAATCTGATTGGACCCGGTGTTATATAAAGCATTCTTTTCAAGCTAAAGTTCCATATCTTTGCTTTGGCACATCTACGCTGCATTGCATACAGTGCTTTAAGGGCACCGTTTACTTTTTGCTCCACTGCTTGGTTCCAATTTTGACTCTTATCCACTAATATCCCAAGATACTTGTAGTATTGGCAACTTCTACAAGTTCTCCTTGATAATAGAACTTTAAATGATCAGTTTTGTTTGCCCCAAACACAATCACTTTAGTCTTACCCATATTAACTTGCATGCCTTTTGCATCCGAAATAATGTAAAGCATCAAATGTCTTTGCAACCCCTCTATGCTCCTAGATAGCAATACCACATTATCAGTATATAAAAGTAGCATAAGAACATACCCATTTATAGGCGTTCCATCTCCACCATGGCCCCGCATCCAGCATTCAAGTTGGTCTATAAAAAGACTAAATAATGTAGGCGATAGAGGACACTCCTATTTTACTCCCACACTGCTCTCCACTAAATCATTACAAGAATTTACATATGGAAAGGAGTTAATATGGAATTCCTATTTGTATCACAACGAAAAAGATGCTCCTATACCCCGAAAAACACCCCCCAAAAGTGCCTATTAAATCCCCCTTTCCTATAAAACAATGGGGGATAAAATGGATTTTTAGAATCGGGGTATTTGGCCACAATCCCCCTTTTCCTCATTTGTAAGATAATACCTGTTATCTCTGGTGCCACAATCCCCCATTCAATGATTGTAAATTTATACCCTATTCTTATTTTGTAAGATAATACCCCATTTCATATTTCAGATAATACTCCGTTTCAGATGATAACCTATTGTAATTTGTAAGATAATACCCTATTGTAATTTGTAAGATAATACCCTATTTCATATAATACCATGTTTCAATAAGATACCATGCTGTCATTTGTAAGGTAATACTCTGTTTTAAATAACACCCAGATATCATTTGTAAGATAATACCCTGCTATCATTTGAAAATAATACTCTTTGATAAGTGATCGATAACAATTTGATAGATTTCTTATTATTTCAGAAACAAGAGTAACAAATAGAGTTCATATCAGAGTCCTATCAATCTGTCATATTTTTTCCATTAATATTATCCCACCTTTCTGTTGCTCCTTTCAATTCTTCTAATATCCCTCTTCATTCTTTGCAGCCATATTCTTCTAATATCCCTCTCCATTCTTTGTAGCCATTTTAACTTGAGTCCGATTGGCAAAGGGGTACATTGCTTTTTACATCCATATTGGTCCATTTTAACACATTCATTGTGTAATGCGGTCAAACGGGACATTAGCTCAAATGGTGCAAATAAGCAAAAGGTAGATTTAAAATAAAAAATTAGTGCGTGAAAAGTATTCCAAACATATTGAAATAAACTTGTAACTCACGCACTAAGTTCTTGAGACCTAGCATTGAGTTCACGAAACCAGCTCCCTCACAAGATAAAAGCTTCATAAGTCATGTGCGAAAAAATTGCTCGAGTTGGACAAAGATTGATAGAAAGAAGCTCATGAAAAACATATGCTAAGCTCTGCCGGCAACAAGTGGAGAACCTAAAAGGGAAAGAAAGAGGATTGAGATTTAACAAAGCTAAAAGCTTTCCCTTTTGAAGAAAAATTTGCACATCCTGCTATAGATAGATACTTGAACATGCCGTGGTCTTGTGCAAAAAAGCCAAAGCAATGACAATAATATGATGCCGCATGTACATTCACACTTTTGCCATTCTAAAGGTTTTAAAACATTCTTTTACTTACCTCTCACAGAAATTAGACAAAGATGTTGCATCACCCAGTGCGAGTCTATCCCTAGTCTAGCCTTCCATTCTCGCCGGGTTTTAGCTAAAGCAACCATTAAAGGCGTTCTTTCCTCAACGGACATCGATTCTTGCCGATTCTTACGCCATACCACCCTCCATCTTCTCTCTGGCGCAACCCTGTTCTAAGCGCTTTCTTGAAAACCTCAATATGGTTATCTGGCGCTAGCTCAAGCGGTGAAATGTGAGGGCTTTGATCTTGCAAATGTAAATGATCCGGTGTCAAATTGTTGGGATCCTTTTCCCCAAGCAACAGCGCTTATTTGTTTCTTACCACCGGGCCCCTAAAATGCTCGGACCTCCACACATCAGCTCCCAACTCCGGCTAAAAAATCTAAAAATTTTTACAAGCGCAAAGCGAACAGCGAGATCTTACGGGAAGCTACTAGGCTCAGTTAAATCCTCACATTTTCGTATGGATTCTTGCAAAGGATCCACTTCTTAGAACCTCGATCACCGCATTCCATGCGGAAGTCTTTATTAGGATCAATATGGAAAGAAGAACCGGATCTCGGCTGGTCCCATTATAAGCCGAAAATCTGGTCTATCATTGCCAAGGATTGAAAACGGGTCATCCTTGAAATAAATTGGAATGTCATAATCTGGCCAGCTGCGGACATTTTTCCCAAAGTTGGAATAAAAAATGTATAGCGGTGGTTCTTCCTTAACGTCCGATACACATACACAAAGTAGTCTTCCACTTCATGCTTACGGTCTCCTGCAGCCATTGACATATTTTGTGCATGTTTTAGCGGGTAATCCCTATCCCACTTTACCGGTCAGGGCCAGGCCCTCAAGAGCATCTGTTATAAATACAGTGTATTGGGTTCCTCAAATTCAGCGATAAACTCTTCGGGGACAATTTACTTCTTAGTTCAATGTTGTCTCTTATTAACCATTCTTTTTATCTCCAAACTAACCTGAGCCGGCTTTGGAGCGGATAATCGAGTAAAAGTGCTTTACACGAGACAAGGAATCACCGTTTATGTTAGTACATTTTAGAAGATGCAAGACAAATTCTAGCCTTTTTATTATACTAATATAACAAACAAATTGCATACCTTGGTACATGATGGCGATGATGAAAGCACGGATCTTGCTTTGCTACAAATGTGTCCTTCCGGCCCGTTAAAGTAAAGTCTCCCTTCATTTCTTCTAAAAACCGGGTTTCTCCAAAGATTATCGATGGCAAAATACATACATGGCTCTGCTAACTAAGCTCAAACATCCCAAATCTTTTGCACTCACCCGGTCCAAAAATGTCACATAAAACCTCGTCGGTTAATATGTGAAGGCTTCCAAGACCACTATCTCTAGCATTGCCTTGAGGCGTAAAGCATGTTGCCAAGGGGCTTACGCCATAGCGCATGAGTACCCCTCTCCGAGGAACGGATCGAGAATAATGTAACCGGATTAGCGGGGATTGGCAGGGAGATACAATCCCTCGGCATCCCATGTGCTCAAAATAGGCGGTTGGCGATGGAAAGGCAACGGTTACGGATACATGGAGACCATATCACGCGCCGGTTAGAAGCCGGGCCAGCTTGCCCACTTTGAGAGGCAACAGGATAAAGGTGGCCTTGCCGACTTCGAGCTTCAAGGTGGATTCCCTCCTCACCACCGTGGAGACGCTATGGCATCTGCGACAAGCGGGGTGTGGAGCGGGGATCTGGTGGCAACTATTTCCCCTTCGAGTCGGGCATGCCAACGCGGATACAAACGCCCGGAACCATCGTCCCGAAACCAACCGAAGCCGGTGAACCCCACAGTAGGGTGAGACACAAAGATCGAGATCCGGGAGCTCAAAGCAACCATTGCCCAGCGACCGAGGTCCATGCTCGGGTCCATGAACACGCGGCCTTTGCACAAATGAGTTGGCCGCAAACAGATTCCAACAGAGCTAGGCTCCGACTCCCAGCGGCCCGAGAGGCTGCAACACGAGGGACAATAGCGCCGCGTGCCCCCCGCGCCCCTGGTCGTCAAGCGGTGACAGGGCGCGCCCACCTCCTCCATCTCGCACACCACACGCCCCGGCCGTGAGCAGCCCACACCTCCATAGCAGGCGTCCTGGCTGGGACAGCTAATGTTGCCCCTCGACTTCGATGAGGCGGCCGGGGCGGGGCCGCCGGCGCCATAATGTGGTGGTGCATGGACTTTTCGGAGGAGGCAGAGAAGATCTCACCAAAAGCGTTCAGGATGAGATCCTATCTCGAATGGCATTCCATTTGCGGTACAAATTGCTAAGCGAGCCGCCTTGGGGCTCCGCGCCTGCGACGCCGCGTGTTGTCACCTTCGCGGTGGCGGACATGCAGTATGGGAGGCCATCCTGCGCCGAGTAGACAACTGAAGGGGACTGCTCAGATGTTGACCAGATCTCACCATGCAACAGAGTCCTACGCAAAGGTGGCCTGTGTCGAGGACGTCCGTCGTCAGAGGGGGCTGCGTGCCTTGTCCGGGGCAAGCTTCCGCATTTTTCAGGCCGGCGCCCTGCCGAGGTAGCCGGTAATGCGCCGCCGCTGCTACTCCTCCTGGGCTGCTGCTGCTGCGGCGGTACCCCTATCGCGACCTCCTCGCCTCCCGCCCGCCCGACGGGGCCGCTTTCAAAGCGCCGCGACACGCCCCCCGCAACCGGACGGATCATCCGCCCACATCGAATGCCGACAAATAGGAGCGTACCTCCGGATGGTGTCTTGGAAGCTGTCGGGGCTTCCCACAGAAAAGCCGAGAGTCTCAACTCTATTGCACGGATATGGATCTCATTTTCCTCATGGAAACATGGGAGCATCACGAGAGCCTGTTGCCATTTCGAGGCTATCTGCATTTCTCGGTGTTCAATGAGTGCACCTGAACAGCGAGGGCATGGCGGGGTTACTGCTACTACTGCGTGCAACCTTTTTGAGGCACTCGGTCTCACGTTGCACAAAAGCGATAAAGTACAATCGCTACTTGTGGAGTGCGGCGTGCGACATGGCCGTGGCGACACTCTCCTCATAGCGGCATGCTACTTTCCACATCTTTGAAACAGCTTTTATAACACTCATTCCGGATGTGGATCGATTGGAGCCTTATGTCGATCTATATGATGACATCTGGCCCGCACAAGCGGTTAGGCGGTTATTATGTTGGCGACTTTAATGCACGCATACGAGGGGAAAGCGGGTTCCAAAATTTGAGCCCCCGCGGAAGGGCGCCTTCTGCTGAACCCAGAGGTGGCTTGGTCCAGGATATCAGATGACGACCATATTCCGGCGCTATGGCGGGCGATTCTTTGTTCTTTGGTAGTATCTTTGACCTGGTTTATGCAATGGGTTGGTGCAATGGCCGTCTTCCGGTCTTTGCACTTGTAGGCGGAGAACCAAGGGGCTCCGGTGTAGTGGATTATCTGCTGGTTGAGGTTCGGGGTCTGCACACTGTTTACTCATTTTCCATCCGGAGACGAACCACTCCGGGGCGGGAAGTAGACTCCGACCACCGGCCCCTGTTCATGCATCTCCGATTAGGGAAGCTCCCGTGCACCCTCGCCCTCAACACCTTTGGGTGCCCAGTGCGCTGGACTACGGCCGTCTGGGGGGACCTATACCCGGCTGCTTGAGCATGATCCATTTGGCGGGGCCGGCGCAACTCCCACACTTCAAGAACAATGCGCTCGGTGACTCACACCGCCCCGGCTGCGGAAAGATGCTTTGGGAGAGGCCGCTCACGGCAAGCCTCGAGCACCACCACCTTCCCATGGCCAGATGGTTTGATGATGAGTGTGGGAGCTCAAGCGCACTCCGTGATCAGCATCCCATCTCTAAGCCCACAGGCGCCGTCGGTCAATACCGCTCCTTTCTCAAGAACAAGAAGGCGGATACCTCGCAGAGCATCGAGAATGCAGATGTTTGGTCTCTGGGCCCAGAAGCACCCGGAGACGTGAGAGAAGGGTCTTGAGCAAGCACACAGCCCCCACAGGGAACATCACCTCGAGCAATGGAGTACGATTTCTGCACCTTGACTGTATGACCCCTTCGGGGCGAGGGCACAGATCCCTCCACAGATAGGCATGGCTGCGGTTTATCCGCGGAGGGGATGTCATCATGGGCCCTCTGGCCTAGCTAATGGGAAGGACAAATTTAAGATGGCATGCGGTTGAGCTTACGAAATGGGGAGCGGGCCTCCACTGGGTGCTTTGTTCTCCGCGGCATTGTTCAATAAAGCATTCGCGAAGGGCTTCCCTACTAATGGACCACTAGTAGAGTAGTGCCCATATACAAAGCGGGGACCCTCAATGTCCGGCCAACTACCGCACTATTATGGTCAGCTCTCTCTTTGCAAAACTGTTGGTCGGGCATCCTTGAAAGCGGTGACAATATGGGCGGAGGAAGCGAGTGCGACTCTTACACGGCGAGGTTTATTGGACATTCCATCATTGATCATATCTTCACCTACGCACATTGATTGAAGATAGCGGGAATCGTGGCAGAACACATGCTTGTTGTTTTAGGTGGATTTTGCAAAGGCATTCGACCACGATTACCCGCAATAAGCTATGGGGCCATTGCGGCGGTGGGGACCCCACGGACTTGCGAGAATCGGTATATAGGCTATGCGAGGCATGCTCGGGCCGTATCACATCCATGACACGGCCGGTGACCCGATAGCATTGAGTCGCGTCGGGGTTGCCCCTCTCCCCCACACTTTGGCTTTGTACATTGATCGGTTGGAAGATTGGCTCTCGAGCATGGAGGTAAAGCGGGCGCACATATCGTGCATCACACAATCCGGCAACTCATATATCTTGACGATGTCAACCTCATGGCCTATACTCGAGAGGACATGCAGCGTCCACTGGATGCTCTTGACACTTTTGCCAATTCAGCGGCATGCAAGTTAACTTGGCCAAAACTAGGAATCTTGCTAGTTGCATCATCCCGTCGACCAAGGCTTCCCACATTCACTTACCGAGGCGAGGTAGAGGTGGCAGGTGGCCGACCTACAAGTACTTGGGGATTGAGTTCTCAACTACCACCCATTGGGATGCGGCTATCGGGTTGCGGGTCGCTGCGGGTTGGAAAGCACTATATGCCATGCGAGAACAACAACCACAAAGGCGAGTTGTATGCACAGGGTCACGATCACATTTGTTTAGGGCCTTGGTTGAGCGGCCCTTTTGTATCAGGGCGAAGTTTGGGGTCGGTGATATCCCTCAACACCGGAATGACCTCGGCAGTCGCGAAGGCCTTCTTGGCACGGGCCACAGGGGTGAAGTCCGCAGTTCCGTGCAGATCCTACTCCGGAGGCAGGATTTCTACCCCTTCAGCGGGCTGCATTGGGCGCCATATCGTTTACTTCCAAAGGTGGTCGCTATGGGCTGATACTGCGCTTGCCCGCCTTGCTTTGGCCCGCGGCAATGGGTCCCCAGCTGAAATCCTGCTGGAAAGACAAGCGGCTCGGTGGTTCTCCTCCGGTTGGGGTGTGCGCGTGCAAGCGGATGTCAGGTCGGGACAAAAAGAAAGATCGCGAGGCACTTAAACTATACCTTGATGCTACTTTCCTTCGCGGTACGTGGGATGCGGGAGGCTCGACACATGTTAGGCGGCACACTATCGTGACAAGTCAATCCTAGGCTCACAAGAGGCCCACACCATACTTGTACACCCAGGCTACCCATGAAGAAAGCGGGCTTATAGCTTCCATTAAGCGCGGGGGCACATCGCCTCCGCGTTGAAGCAGGCGTTGGGCTCGTGAAGCCGCGGGGCAAAGGCTTTGCCCGGTGTTGCCACCGGTGCGATTGAGGATGAATGTCATGCCCTCGGACACTGCCCAAGTTTGCCCATATCAAAGGCGTATGTTCGATTACTAGTGCACGGCCAGCCGTTGCATCCGGTTATTGGCTCTACGGCGTCGGTGGGTTTGTTGGGATCATACCTCCGAGGAGGTTATGGATGCCGCGGACTTCGTTTGTGTCCCTACGGGGGCCGGTATTGAAGCTGTCTATGCAATTTATGCAGTGTGCCCGCAAAGCACAATTTCATTAAAATGAGAAATTCGTGATTCAATTAGGAGCAAAATCCTTTTTAGTCAAATTTATGCCAATTTTTTGAGCAATTATGGCCATTTAAAAAAATATGCATCTAAAGTGCCATTTATTGGCGCCATTAAAAATTCTAGCATTGCATAAAATGAAGCTGGAGAAACATAACATCACAAAAATAGTAAAAATTCGAATTCATAGATTTGCATATTAAAAAATTTGCCAAAAGCAGCAAGGACTTCGGAAGAGGCGGCCGATATACAAGAGTATTAGTGTACAATTTACATTATTTTCATACAAAATTGGGGTTCCTCATCAGAGCAGGCTCCTAATAGGATCCCGGTTCCGTATGGCGGGGCCATGGCTAGAAGAAGCAACCATAGGATCTCCCAGCAGCTTCGAGCAATTGGCGGTGAAATTGGGATCATCAAGAATGTCCATATTGAATTGTGTATTCTTGATCACATCATAGTCCACATCGGTGGAGCTTCGGGCATCTCGGATTTGGTGGATCTCTGACTTCTTCAACTTCTGTGGTGGTCTCTGGTCACTACATAATTTGCGATGGTAGGATGGATGGGCGGTCAAGCCTATCTAGAATCCCCTTTAGGCACTCATGCTTAAGCGGGTCACTTTCGAATACAATGCAAAATCTCTTATTATTGAATGAAGCTCGCCAAAAGAACCCGGGAGAAGTAATCAAACACCCACGTTCTGGCGGTACCATTTTACGCACAGTGCGAGCATGTAGCGGACCCAGCTGGTTTCTCATAATTATGTCCCTGGCAAGCCTTGCCGGTGTACCTAAATCTGGCATTCGCGAGCTTCCCCGGCCATAGCCTCGGTCTCCCGTCTTCGTCTTCTTCGTTAGGCACGAGGCGGTGGCGGTTCTTGAGATGATCGTTGAAGGGGAACTTGAGGTCAATAACCCGACGGGAGGACCTTGATGGCACAGAATCTTTGTGGCATACACTAGTGAATGGGCCTCCCGAACTCCTGGGGGAGGCGGTTCTTGTATTAGATCCTCATACATGCCAATATAAACTACGGATCCGGAATCCGGATCATCCAATCTGAGATGAAATCAAAAAAGTTGTGCTCCGCCTTGCAAAGACTACTATCAAAAAGAATCAGGTGTGGTGTTCTTTTCGGTATATTAAAGAAATTTGTTAGTGTGGTTTTGTCCCACATTGGAAATATGCCTCTAGTGTCGGGGCAATCAAGGATCTTTTTGCAGGAGTGCAAACAACTTGTCCCTTCTTTGTCATTTAGTTCAACCCATAGCGGAAGTCTTGATATCCTCTCTCTTCAAAGGCGACATTGCGTATGAATCTTGCCAAAGGCGGGTGGCACGTTCACAGAAAATGCCTTCCTTGCCCACTCGGTTTCAACCCACTTACTATGCAAGGTGGCCATGGAAATCGGTCGGTATCCTCGAAGCCGGCGCTGCGATCATGAGATCGGTGAAGGACTTGAACTTCCTCGGAAAATTATCCTTCACACGTATGCAAAAAATCTCCTTCTTCAAGAAAGATATGGATCTTAGTGTCTTTGCCCTTGCCTTGAAGAATTGCTTACACATATAATCACTAGTGACCTTGGCGAAGGTCTTCCCATCCGACACTTCACGGAGCGAACAAGCGGTCTTAAGTAGTCCATACCCCTCATGCACCTCGGGTAGGTGCACCGAAGTGGTCAGTTCTTTTGCCCGATTCTGGTAATAGTTTGTCCCTTGTTGTCTTTTAGCTTGCAAGATTTCCACAAGTTCCATAGGGACCACGAATAACTGAAAAATATCCTCTCGCATGAAGACCCACCGGTTGAAATCTTTAGGATGCTTACCACGCATGGTAACTTCAGCGAGCGGATATACGGCCGGAAACAACAAAAGTTAGACTTGAACATTTAATGAGCAAATGGCGCCCGTAAACCATTTGGTGAAAATGGCGCCGTGGCGCCGTTTGAGTGAACAAATGGCGCCACGGCGCCATTTCATAATCTTCTTGAAAAATTAAAACATGTACCTTGTATGGCCTTGAGGCGAGATTGCCCGCGTCCGATGGATCGGGCTTCGCATAGAGCATATTGCTACCCTTGGTGGGTTATGTTATCAATGAATGGCTCTTTGAAAATAGTCTTAGCGGTGATATCATTGACTTCACAAGCGAAGCCGCGGGCATTCACCGTTCGTTGGATTGTGCGGACAACACTTTCGGCAATTCCGTTGAAGATAAATCTTTGACATTTGCTCTTGGGACTTTGGTGTCTTAGAGTCTTCTACATACAAGTTGAGCAGCCATAATCAATGATTACCATTCACTATATAATAGTGCATCCCCATGAGGTCATCCTCGGTTTTCAAGGACCGGTTTATTTGTGAGGGATTGAATGGAATCACATCGTGGGAGAAAGGCTGGATGTGGGTCTCTCTCTGAAAAGGACTCCACCAAAGTTTTGGCGTGCTCCATATTCCTTGGTCTAGATGTCGTGTTCTTTGGGCCTTGATATAATTTGAACCGTCTATTTTTTTTAATGAATGTAACAATCGAGAGGAAACAGATCTGGGGGTGATCGTAAATTTTTTTGCGATGTATTCTTCTGCCGTCTTTTCCTCTTGACCTTTCCACCGGAAGATTTGCAGGCACCTCTAGCAAGTCTTTGAGCTATTCTTAATGTGAGCTTCTTTGGCTCTAGCTTCTTAATGGGGACCCTTTTTGGCGGTGTGTCCCATAGGATCCTCGCTATGCCTTGGGCTCGGAGGTTCACCACCACTTCTAGGACTTCCAGCCCGGGACTTGGAGTCCGGGGCGCTCTCCTTTGTTTTTGGTGTCCTCTCCTTCTCAAGGCTCTCCGGCTGTGCTTCTTCTTTTTCCCATCCGTTTCCTCTCTGTCTCCACTTCCTTTCCCTCCGTTTCTGTGTGTCGCCTTTCCTTCCTTCGCCCTTGCCTTCCCTATCCTTTTCTTTTCCTTGCCCTTTTCTTTTCCTTCTTTTCCCTCTTTTCTTTATCTTCCTTCTCTTTCTTTTCCTTCTCTTTCTTTTCCTTCTCTTCCTTTTCCTTCTCTTCCTTTTCCTTCTCTTCCTTTTCTTTAGATTGTTTCTTTTCCTTCTTTTCCATATCCCGGATCTTTGTGATCCTTTCTCTTAACTTTCCTCTTGCCCGCCCTTTCCTTCCTCCGGTTCCTGGACATCCTCGATGAAGATGAGGAGTCTTTGTTAATTTCGGTGTATCCCTAGGTTGTCTTGTCTTCTTCTTGCTCACTTTGTTTTTAGCGGCCCGTGTCCACAATGGCGGGTAGTTTCTGCTGGGCTATTGCCTTGACAACGAATGAAGGCGAGTTTTTGACTCGTTCATCCGATTCTGTAAGAATCATAAAGCCCCTCAAGATTTCTTGTGGACCTTTGATGTCGACTTCTTCAAAGTTTGTTATGCGGCAAAGACACCATCCTTGCTTCTTCTTTGCCGAACCAGCTACATTTGCAATGCTAGCGGACATCAAAGTGGGATTATAAAAACTTCCGGTCCACATAGTACACAATTATTCTCTGCTTCAAAGTATCTTCCACAGACCACGGGATCCAATCCTCGGGCCGCTCTTGACAACCAACTTCATTTGGACCAAGATACACGGCTGGTAAATGCCGGGCATGTTTTCGTGGTCTGTCTCCCTTATAAGGAGGCAGAGCTTCTTCTGCAGTCTCCTTTAGAGCCCAACAGAGTTAGAAGGGGCTCACCCAAGCATTACTTCCATGCACCATTTTTGCCTATCGCCATCATAGTGCGGGTCGGATTGAAATTGTGTTTCCGCACGTAAGATAGCCGCAACAAAGAGGCATCAGCAACAAAGAGGCATCGAGAAATGGTTTGAACAAGCGGTGAACAATAGGTTGTGGTTGGCAAATGGCGCGTGGCGCTATTTATATCGATCGATGCATAAGCGCGGAGGCGTCGTATGCCTATCCTCTGCGTTTGGTCGAAGGCCTCCACCCTGGTCAAACCACTCCCCGCAATATTCGAGGAAGATGGTTGAAGGAGAGTGGATCGGACTGGGTGGAGGCACCCTAAACCGTAGGGAGATACCACAACGAAACAAGCGTATTGCACCGGATGACTAGGCAAATGGCGCCATGGCGCCATTTGCATCCGGAAGTTCGATGCATAAGCAAATGGAAGCGATGCGAATGCATTTCCTCGCGTTTGGTCGCGAGGGTGCCTCCGACCAGGTCCAGGCCCTCCCCTTCCAAATATTAAAGCTAAGATGGTTGGAAGGAGAGTGGCTCGGCCCGGTCGAGGCACTGCGCTGACTTTGGAGAATACATATGCCGCTGCCTCCATTAGTGTTAAAGGACTGGGCCTTGATAAAAAAATGGCGCCATGGCGCCATTTGCCAACAACAAGACCCTATGGTAAGCTAAAAAGACATCAAATGGCGCCATGGCGCCATTTGGTAGCAACAAGACCGTAGAGTAAGCTACCAGGCATCCTAAAGTAAGCTAAGACTCCTAAAGTGCACTCAATCATCCAAATGGCGCCATGGCGCCATTTGTCAACTATAAGACCCTAAAGTGGTTACCAGGCATCTAAATAGCGCCAGCGTGGCCATTTAGCCCAAACAAACAATGCAAGTAGGCGACATACACGTCCCTTGAGGTAAGCTAATTGTCTCCACATTTTGTTGAGCTCCGGTTGTCCATTTCCATTTCAAGCGCCTTTGAATTTGGTCCGAAAACCGGTGTGTATCTAGATGTGTTGAGGCGCTGAACTGCGGGGAAATGGCGCCAGAAATCAATGAAAAAAAAGGATGAAAAAGGGTTGCTTTAAGTATTTGGGCCTTAGGCGCCGGGCGCTTAGGCTTTGGCGCCGGGCTAAGGTCGAGAGGCGTCAGCAGATCAGCGAATGAAGCGAATGAAGCTTCGAGAAAAGCAGGCGCTAACTAGGGCCCTATATCGGCGTCCAGCGCCATGTCGCGGTCAGCGCTTCATGCCCGCCATGCCGCCCGGCCATCGTTCCGCGGATGCCAAATTTCGGCATGCCCGCCGTATACCCTTGACCACCCACTCCCGCCCATGCGAGTGGCGTCCCGGTATGCCCATACAATTCAAATTTTGAAATTGAATATTTCCCCGCCTAAACGCCCCGCCTTAAATTTGAACATAAAATTCAAAATTCCGTAGCATAATTAACGTAAAGTCAAAATTCCACCAGGTATATTGAAATTTGGTACCCACCTCGGCCCAAATTTGAATCGTCCCGTTTTGAAAATTGTACTTTGCCTTTAAAGCTCCCTCTTTCTTGGCCAGTTGCTCCCACTTAATGCGACCATGCCACGGCCACGGACGTTTTTCGTGCACGGTTCGGGCGCTTCGAATCCGCTTTGTTAAGTCTCCGGTGCCGCCTTCGCATAAAGTAACTTCTTTTCTCGACGCCTAGGCGAGAAACTTTGCAAAGCGCATGCGTCTTTGTCGGTAGCTTTCTTCTTCAGCTCCACGAAATCCCGGTGATTCTTGGCGCTTTCTTCTTGGCGAATCCTCCTTCTTCTTCTCGAATCTTTCTTGGCGCTTTCTTCTTGGCTCTTCTTGGCGCATTCTTACGCAATATATCTCTGTGGGATCGACTTCATTTCTGTTCTATCTCTCCGGGACATACCACTATGGATCTATCTAATATCAAGTAAGTCCCTTTGTTTACGGTATAAATTACGTTTCTATTGCCGCCATTGTATAGAGTGTTCAAATCTTGACATTAATCTTTGCTAGGACCACGAGAACCTTGGTTTCAATTGCAAAGTTGGCATGGGGTGCCCATGTTATGCATGCCTGCTCTTATTGACACATATACAACAATGGGAGCAAGAATGCATAACATAGGCACCTCGTGTAGATTTTGTGATGGAGTTAAGCCATTTGGTGGAAATGGTGTTGGATCAAATGGCGCCATGGCGCCATTTGATCCAAGTGTTCACCGTTACACCAAATGGCGCCATGGCGCCATTTAGCTCCAAATTTGGACCAAAATTTATACATTTGTACTAAATAGCGCCATTTTCGCTTATTTTTTGCTTATTTTTCCTCTATTTCATATGTTCTGAAAAGTGTCGCCTTGCTTGATTGAAACAGGTTTTAATTTTCCCTGTACAACCTATTCGGTCGGAGGGACAATTGTTGCCCTGGGACATATTTTGAATAGAACCACTCTTCATGGGAAGGAAATAGATCCTTCAAATGTAGCAATTGAGGTCCGGTCCGTGATCCCATCGACGAGCTTCCGGTCCCCTGGGAGGGGCGGATAACATTGGTGAAGCGGTAGGCACATTCATTCGATGGCCTAAGAGGGATGTAAAACCAAATGAGTGGCCCTCAAGTGAAGATACGTCTTGAGATCCCTCAATTTGCCCTCTTCACAAGAGGATTCATCTAGTAGTCCATCACAAGAGCCTCACGGACATCAGTTTCACCACCTTTGTGGTGAACCAAGCAACCAAACAACAAATGAAGAAGACGAGATAGTAGAGGAGATTGGAGGTCATGAGAATCTAGCTGCCCGCCTTGGTCTCGGGGTTGTTTAAGCCCTCAAGATGAGGGCCTACTACTACTCGAACAGATCTACTAGGTTTGCCATGCTACATTCTTCACTCCCCTTGCGGATCTAAATATTGAGGCGAATATAGTCTTTAGTGATCCTCGGGATGCTATAGGCGATGAGTTCTTGGGTGTATCAAAGGTCGGGCTTTTCGATGGGTAACATAATAGATCAACGGAAACCAAAATATCAGGTCATGTCATGCTTGTCTTTGAGAGGCCTATAGCTAACGATCTAGTAACACAGGAGACCCATGCTGTTTTGCTTCATGATGGTAGGACAGTTTCACAACATTTACAAGCTCTTACTTGCTCTCGAACATGATGATTTAGAAGTTGAGTGCTTGGAAGGCGATGTTGAGAAGCAATTCAAGAGGAAAAGGAAATATACATATGTGAAGAGGGGGGAGGGAACCAAAGGGGATGGCAAGGAGGAGAGGATGTGCGCTTCCAAGGCAATTAAGAGTGATCTAAAATCAACATCTTGCAGGGCCGAATGTGTCAAAAAAGCGAGCCGACGACAAGTATGTGCCTTAAGAAAAAATTTTATTCTCAATCAAGCGGTGCCGGGATTACGCTTGTTTTTGATGTGTTGAGTGTAACTTATCTGAGGCGGTCGGGAGGCGAAAGTAGTGGTGCACGTGGAGTGGAGTCTTGTCAATTCGCATGGCGCGTGGCTTTAGGAGTTGCTTTCGGTCCTACGTTTATAGTTGGAGGAAGAGGTTCGAGTTAGGTGGAAAAATCAGGCGGAGCATGGTATCTGAGCTCTAAGAAGCCTAGATGCGTGACACTAGCTACGAGAAAGTGTGCTTGATACCTTCATTAGTGAGAATCTGAGAGAGCATTCCACATAGAAAAAAAAAGGAAAGGATGATATAAGGGGAGAATGTTAGCAAACTTCCTTCCATCCTTAATAAGAAGAGCATACATAAGGAGGTGGGCGCCGTGGTGGAAGAATTGACGGGAAGAGTGTAACCTTGCCCTCTTTTTACAATATTTGGAAGAAAAAAGAGTTTCCGGGCGTCGGCATAGCAAAAATACAAACATTCTCCAAGTGTAACATATGTGTAGTCATCAAGCGAAAATTGGAAAGAACAAAAGATATAAGGGAGGCGCAACCTTTCAATTCAACCCGGGCACATATGTTGGAACAACGTTCTGTAGGAGTCAATATTGGCATTGGCGTGCATTATCACATCGTTCGCGGAAAAGTCACCTCGCATAATACATGATAAGATGGATCGGTCAAAACACTCACACCAAGAAGTCACCATCTCGCAAAGTCCGTTTGGAGAGGAGATCGCTTGAAGAGCGACTTAGCGGGGAGCATTGACACATGGTCATGGTGGGCGGGCTTATGGCCATTTCTCTCTTGATCTTTGGAAGGATGACTCAAACTTTCATGTTGGATCACTTTCTAGGATCCTACACTATCTTGAGTTGCTTAGGAAGAAGACAAGTGTGGTGATTTGTGTGGAAGGCGAACTACTGATTGCAAATTGATGCAAGCCCTAAAAGATACTCGACCACTTTTTCATAAGCTAGTGCGGACACAAGAGAAGATGCCTTCATTTTCTAGTGCCAACTTAGAAGGCTTCAATCCTCTTCCTCGAAATCTCTACTTACAGTTGGATAATGCATCGGGTCAAAATAAAAATAGATATGTGTTCTCCTACCTCTCTTATTTGACATGGCTTAAGGTATTCGATGAGATTCGGGTTGGCTTCATGATGGTTGGGCACACTCATGGCGATATTGATGCATTGTTTGGGAACTTTTCGGCGTTAATGAGTTCATCGGATGCTCTAACTTTGCCTCGAGTTGCTTTACTTGTTTAGCAAGTGCAATGCAAAGTCTCCTGTTCCATATTTTGTGGATGAAGTTCCGTTGGAAAGGCTTTGTCAAGGGATATATCCCCGATAAGGGCCAACGTCTAACAGCCATACCGAGCCATTGCTATTCCGATTTAAAATGGATGGGAAATGGCCCATTATGCAATATAAGATCACGGCCAACCCATAAAGAGTGGATTCCGAAAATGGAATAAGAATGTGGAAGGAGGATGAAAATGGTGAGCCAACGTTACCAACGGGGTGCCTAAAATATCCCTCAAGGAAGACATTGAAAGATCTCCCCGGCTGCGACAACATCCAGCAAGTACATAGCATTATGGAATTCCTTCTGCAAAATCAGGAAGATAGTGTGTTTGCCGCGACGGTACAAAGCAACTATGGATTCTTTGGAGCGAGATTCTTTGTGTTTGGAAGATGTATCTCGGGGCGACCTCAAAATGATAACTTTTTGTTTGCGTACAAGGCAAGAACCTCTACAAGCTGCATTTACTCCGTAGGTCGATGAAGCCCCTGTGCTTGTAAGACCTTTGCCTACATATTTGTGGGCCAGCGGATGGGCGTCCAAGTTGCCTATGGATGAGTTCGATCCTCATGCACATGTTAACGAAAGGTATGTTTGTTTTAGTCCGGGCACAGGCGATGAAACTCCAACGTGGTTGGGCTTTACGAAAAGAAGATGCCATCCTAGATCCGAGTCTACCAATTATGGTCACATTTATGTATCATGGTGGATGCACTGTTGGTCGTGACTATACGGGTTGCTTAACTAAACGTTGGCGACCCAATCCATCAGATCCATCAAGGTATGAGAAGTTAGATGCCATACATTATGCATGGGATGCAAATGGCAAAAAGACCGAAGACTGCTCGTGATTCCAAAATACATTGTTGACATGTGGGGGGACATAGCATTAGCTAAAGCTCTCAATCTCGGTCATGTTCTCGATAATCATGTATGTAATTTCTTTTGCTATAATACTTAAGCATTTTGGACAATTAATACGTTGTCGATACATCCTAATTTATGCTTATACTAACATCCTTACATCTATTATAATAGGTGTTTAATACACATCATTACATCTCGATGCACACATTATTGATGGCATACATATAATTTAGATGCACATATTATTGATGGCATTATAGAGTCGATGATTCACTCATCATCAATCCCTCGCTATTGTGATCGATTCATTTCGTAGGCATGGCGCCGGGAACCCAAAGAAGATGGATCACAACACGAGTAAGGCCGGGCAATCACACTCACGACCTTCTTTTTGGATTGTAAGTAAGGATCCGACTTAACACCTTTACGTTATCGTGATTAATATCATTGTAGCTCATGGAGCAAAAGAATGGTCTCAAACTGATCATCATAAATATTATAAGCCATGATGGGAGATGAATGACTTACCGAATGGAGCTGCTTTTATAGTCGTTATAGAATTATTGGTATAATACTTCAGCATTATTGGTATTATACGTGAGCATTATTGGTATTATCGTCAGCATTATTGGTATTATACTTCAACATTATTGGTATTATACTTCAACATTATTGGATTCGTGAGCTATAAATTCTTTTACCTTGTTTTCACTTCTCACTTTTCATCCTTGCTTCTTTGCTCCTTCATATTCCTTGTTCCTTGATCTTCTTGCTACTTGATCTTCCTTGTTCCTTGATCTTCTTGCTACTTGATCTTCCTTGTTCATTGCTTACGGCTACTTGATCTTGATCCTTGTTCCTTGCTACTTCATTCCCGTGCTCCTTCCTACTTGATCTTGTTCCTTGCTCTTGATCTTGCTAACGCTACTTGATCTTGATCCTTGTTCCTTGCTACTTCATTCCGTGCTCCTTCCTACTTGATCTTGTTCCTTGCTCTTGATCTTGCTACTTGATCTTGTTCCTTGCTACTTGATCTTGATCCTTGCTTCTTGCTCCTTGATCTTCCTTGTTCCTTGATCTTCTTGCTACTTGATCTTCCTTGTTCATTGCATCTTGCTACTTGATCTTGATCCTTGTTCCTTGCTACTTCATTCCCGTGCTCCATCCTACTTGATCTTGTTGCTTGCTCTTGAACTTGCTACTTGCTTTCTGCTCCGTGTTCCTTTCGCGATTCGGTGATCCTTGCTTGCTTTTTAAATGATTGGACCCAATCCTCCACGGGCTACTCGGAAGGCCGCAAGCATGCCCCTGCATTCTCAGGCGGCACGGAATGGATGAGCTATGGGACCATTTCTTGGAGTGGAGGTTGCGCCCACGGTCCCACCAAGGAGCTTACAATGGAGTTGATCAACTTCATTCAGAGCGATTTGATTGTGGTCATGAGCCACTGATGGAAATTAATCCATCTGAATGTTATAGGAGACTTGCAATGAGGGGAATGCTTGAACCCCCTCCTTATCTGGACGAGATGCTACAGCAATTGAGGCCTCTTCTTCGTGCTGGATATTTAGCACACTCTCTGGATGCATACATATCAGAGTTCATTCATGAAATTTCTAAGGGACAGATGTATGGCCTTATTAGGGTGTACTACAATGAGTACAACGGTTTTGTGGGAGTTAGGTCCGCTCTTCTTCCGTGAGTATTATCCTGTGGAATTACTTTTTCTAATGACTAGGTACCCCCATATGGTGGGAAGAATCAGCATGGGATGGCGTGAGCTCTTGACTCCCAACCCGCATCGTGGGTTAGACCTCGCTGACCTTAAGGGAAAGGGGAAGGGGAAGGGGAAGGGGTTAGGAACTTGGGGGAAGGTTACTAGGGACATACATAGTTCATACTTTGGTCTCTATTGTGTTTGGAAGTTGGTATATGATACCGTGTTATTATGTTCTCTAAATATTCATGTATGTATGATACCGCAGTGCATTGCGACGTGTATAGAACCCCGCATAAGGTCTATGATACGGTCTTGTATTACGTGTATACAACCCCCGCATAAGGTCTATACAACCCCATAATAAAAAAATTCCAGTTTACTAAAAATTTTCCCATTATAATGAAATTGTGCTTAGCAGGCTTATTACTGCTAAGGTTTTTCCCTCGAAAACCCTTCGGGGCCGGGGGTTTTTTAATCCTGTCAGTAATATGCTTGCTGCTCTCTTTTTTGTTTGGGTCCCATAGGCCAATTGGTCTCCGTGGACGCTAAAAACCTATTCTATTCTATTCTATTCTATTCTATTCTTCAGAAAACTGTAAACAAGAAAAACAAACCCTAAATATCTAAACCTGCAGAATCCTTCAGTTGATTTTAACATCCATACTAGAAGATTTTTTTTACAAGCTAGAAACAAACAAATGGAGAACTTTCAGGACAAAGAAGTTTTTTTTCTGCTTCTTCGTTTAAAAAAGAAGTAGTATGTATAGATTCATAAAAAAAAAAAAGCTAGAAAAATGAAAATGAAGCACTTCCAAGCGAGAAAAAACCGAGGGAGTACACGGAATAAAAATCTGAAACAAATCGCCATAATTACTCAAGATTCGAGGCAAAAATAAATGGATTTAAGCCAAATCTTCCTTTTTCCGAGCTGAACTAAAGTAGAAAGGCCAGCCATAGCGGACGGGATTGAGAGGCCGATCTAGTCCGTTTTGCCCTTCGCTGCCCTTTTGCTCTCTTGAACATTCGATGTTCTGACCCGTAACCTACACCACCTAGAAATTCCTTGAGATTACCTGCTAAGGTTTTTTCATGTCTTTTTTAACTGTTTTTGAGTGTTTTATTTCTGGCGGCGGTCTGGTGGCGCCGCCACCACATAATTTTTCAATACAATAAGATTACAAAGAGATTTTTCAATACAGCTTCAATTCAAAAAAGTTTCACATTTCAAAGTTTCCCATTTCATAACAAAAAAGTTTTAGATTTTCAAAAAGTTACAGATTTCCAAGTTTCAAAGTTCAGTTACTATCAGATCTCCAAGATAGATCAAACATCTTCAAGAAATTTTTGGAAGTGAAGCCATCACATTTTCAATAATCGGTCCAGCCTGTAAAGGATTCGCAATCGATATTGACAGAAACACGCAATTCTTGTTTGTTGCCGCCATGAAAGACTGACCACCTGTATTAGTCATTGTAGAATTTGCAATCATGCTACCACCTTCTAACTGAGGACAATTCTTCAGGCACTTTTCCCAAACCTCATTGTCTATTTCCAACTGCTTCAAACCTGTTACAGTGATACTTCCTGAATTCGGAACATCTTCAACAGTAGCAACATCCATATTTGTAGAAACTGAAGGAACAGGTATAGAAGGAACAACAGACATAGCAACCTGTTTAAATAAATGGTTACTATAGAAATTTAACAATGAAATCAAGGAATACAGAAATATATTACCTTATCAGAAGTTTTAATTTGATCACCTGCAACTTTCTCATTAGTAGCATCCTTTACGATTCCTTTACTAGAACTTGCTCCACCATTAAATGCTGACATAATTGAACTTTTTCTTGTTTTCTCTTGCTGTAACACGTCGCTATAAACTTTTAAACTTCCATCCTCATTATACGGAGCTGCCAGAATGCTCATTGCAGCATCAACCTGCATTTCCTTTGTCCTATCATACCTGCAGGAAATACAGTTAGCAATAAGAAAAAACAAACCATAAAACAAATAAATACAAACTACTTACTTGCTATAAGACTCGATCTTCCTGTGCCCAGTGATCAACATCCCAACCACGGTGGAACTCCGACCATCGAAAGCCTAGAAACTAAAGTAACCGACCACTCTTATTAGTGATTTCGATATCACTCACAAGACTCCCCCATAAACTTGCGACCAACTCAAGTAATTATTGACACCCATAGGCACCTTTTGATACCACACCTGCAAAAAACAAGAAACATATTAGAAAAAATAAAATATTTAAAGAAAACAATAGTAATTAACTTACATTGTATCGAGGATTCGGAATTGTCTGCAAGAAGAAGTGTCATGGCATATCATTCTCTTTTTCAGGCAAGTGTCGGACATACTGCTTGTATGTCTCAACAAAATCTGCCTCGTAGCTCCAAATAGGAGGCCGGAAGTGAGAATCATCAAACCTAGTGATACTACAATTCCAGTTCTTTGATGTGCGTTCTCTGTACTGAACAGACTCTCCAAATTCATCATTCCGCAGACTCATGTCACAATCGAGGACCCCATGCAACTCTGCATGACCTCTGATTCCAAACCTACTGACCATATAATAGCAGAGCCTTTTTTGACAACCTATAAAACAAAAAACTAAAACATTAAACTAAAACTAGAAAAAACTAGCTAAAAACTAGCTAAAAAAACTAGCCTACAACTTACCTGTGTTAAAGGTAATTTGGTGGTCACGATCTGCCAATAATTCGCGCTCCACATTAAAACTAATTTCTGCTGTCTTCTTCTTCTCAGCTCCAACACCAAAGTCGTCGTGAAGCGGCTGCGGCACCAATGAGCGCCTTGCAAGCCCTACCAAAGATTGGATGCCTTAAAATATTGAACCTCTCCCTATCAACTCCTGTCTGCTCAATAATCATGTCTTGTTTCTTCCTTATGATTCGACCAATAGTCTTAAACAGGTTATTGAGGCTGCAATAATAACAATTAAAGAGGTTAGAACTAATAATTAAAAAAAAAATTAACAACAAAGCAACTAACACGCTTGCGAGAAACATTTTGCCATTGTTTTCTTCACGGATCATGAACATGACCAACATATCATTCATCTCACAGCAAGGGAACATCTTCAATTGGAGCGAAGTGTCAAACTTTACGAATTCCCTCAAGCATCAAACTTTTTCCTTGCCCAATTAGTGGCCTTAGAAGACCGATCTTTCCCTCCATGATACACATCATGCATTAATTTTTGATCAAGAGGCAAGAACCTCAGATCCTCAACCTCTTTCTCTGTATCTTTTTTCACTGGATCCCTGAAATCAACTTTATACCACTCTTCTTTCTCAACTTCTGCCATAAACTTGTCTATTTCGTCAAGATTCCCATTTTCCAGAAACTGATCAACATCCCCTATCTCTTCTTCAACACCAAGAGCAGCAGTCAACTGTATAGAAAAGGACGGACATTCCACATCCATACTGTTTGAAGTACTAATAAACACACAACAATTAGATAAGATAATCAGGACAGTAAGCCAGAACACACCAACCATTGCAACCTACAAACAAAAACTTAAGTTAGAATGCAAGAAAGCTTTAATAAACAAAAAATTACAGCGTTAAACACAAAAAAACAAAGATACAAACCTTAAAACTTCCACGAAAATTTGCAGAACTTGATCTTCTCTCAAAAAACGTCTTCACTTGCACACAAGAGCTGCATGCAACTGCAAATAACTCAAGAAACATCTCTGACTACCAATACAGTCGAATAGAGTAAATCCAGTGACTAAATCCGAAGATTTACCGCCAAAAACAACTCCACAGGAGCAGATCTACACAAAAACCTGCAAGAAAAACCAGAAATCAGATAACTAATGAAGAAAACAAAAAAAAAAACAAAGAAAAATCGAAAGAAAACCACATCAAACCAAAGCTTAGATCACGGGCGCCTCGATTGGCGCCACTCAAACTCTCTGCCGCCCAAACTCCAGCTCCCTAAGCGCCAGCGAAAAAACTCCAGGCCTCCTTTCGCTCAAAAAAAAAAAAAGCTCAGAAAAAAAAAAAAGGGCATTAAAGAATTAGAAAAATTGTATTTATACCCCTGCCGACGTGGCAGGGGGAATTTCTAGGTGGCTGTAGGCCACGTAGGGCAACTTTCTCCACCTGGCGGTTTCCGGGTGGAAATCCGCAGGTGGCGAAAGTTTCCCCCTACGTAAACTGGGAGAGAGACTGGTTGCGCTGGTGGCGTCATCATGGGAAGTGAACCGGCTATTCCTGCTCATCGTTTGGGCAGATTCTTTTCCGACCATGGCCTGTATAAAATACTGTATAAATATACTTTTTCGGGTCATACGGGATCGGGTCAAAACTAGCACACATTCTACTTTACATTATCCACATCTCTAGGTTTCATTTACCGTATTATTTTATATTTTATATTTCTCTGTATTTAACTTTTTTGCCCACGTGTTATTGTACGTATTTCATACGTGTTTTGAGCACAAATCCCTCAAGTGCCTAATTTGAAGAATGGAAAGTCTTAGCAGCTATTTGATGCTCTTCTATTGGATATAGAGCTCTCGCCAAATTGGGCCGTACTTATTGCAATCCTCCATTTTTTCGGTAATTCCCCTTTCACTCAATCCTCCTTTATTTAAAAATACCCCAATCCATTCACAAATTCTCTTTTGAAAACCAGTCCCCTCTTGAAAATACCCCAATCCATTTGCAAATTCCCTTTTTTAATTAGTCCCCTTTTCTTGAAAATACCCCAACACATTCGCAAAATCCCTTTTGACCCAATCCTCTTTCATGAAAATACCCCTGTGCGCATTTGCAATCCCCTATTTCTATTAATTTCCCCCATTAGGATATACCTTTTTTTTCAAGAATCCTCCATTACTACTAATGTCCCCCTGTATAATATACCTCTTTTTTCAAGAATTCCCCGTTGCAAAGCAAATAACCCATTGTTCTCAAGTCCCCTGATTCCTCAATAGGGGATTTCCAAGGGGATATGAGCACGTTTTTCATTGTGTATTCAATAGGAATGCTTAAATCATCTATTCTTTCCCATAGATTTTTTCTGTTCACCATATCAAAAGCCTTGGAGAAGTCAACAAAGGCAGCATATAGGGGTTTCTTTTTCCCAATAGCAGAATCTATCATTGCACGCATAGTGGCTAAATGGTCAATAGTGGACTTCTGGGTCTAAACCCAGCTTGTTCCACTGCTCTAGCATTATTATCCTCAGCCCACATACTAATTTTTGAATCCAAAATGACTGTGAAAAGTTTAGCATATAAACTATTAATTATGATCATTCGATAATTAGTTGGATCCAATTCATCACCTGCTTTGTGGAGTGGACGTTAAAAAAACTATTCTATTCTATTCTATATATTTGCCATGCTTCTGGGAAGTCCTCTCGTAGCACTGCATTAAACAATTTTAACAAGATTGCAGCAACTCTATCACCCGCCCACTTGAACATTTCAGCTACTAGACCGTCCGCATCAGCAGCTTTATTATTAGACAACTTTTATAAACCACAATGTACATCATCCAAAATGAATAAAAGATACTCTCCATCATACCTGCCATCCATGCAAGATTCATTCTGATTTGGAATGTGGTACAATCTTTGTATTTGCTCAAAAAGAGCTGCAACATTCACGTAGCACTAATATTTTGATATGGCTTTAACCTGTCCCAAAATCTTTTTGGATGCTTAAGAAGGTCCATTACCATTTCCTGATGCTTTTTATGTAGATGTGCTCTTTTTTTTTTCTCTTAACCAATTTGACATATTCTTTCCTTTCTTTGATTTTTGCATCCCCTTTCGCCCTCTTAAACCTCAGCCTTTGTTCTCTACATTCTTGGTCAAACCACCCATTGCATGGTAATCCCTTCCTTTGCCTATGCGAGCTAAAGCACATGGCTGATGTATCAATTACTAAGCAGATCAAAGTGTCACTAATCTCAGATGCTGCTTGTGGCCAGAATATCAATGAAACTTTTTTCTCATAGGATTTCTTAAACATAATGTTCTTACCATAGCTCATCCTGATTTTTTGAGCTCAGATAGATGGAGGAGCATGTGCCGATGTGCCTAAAGCACGAATAGCAACAAAAATTGGCACATGATCGACTCAATCCTTTCCTCTGCCAATAGAAAGATTGACCATCTGATTAATAAATGATGGCTTAGCTAAAATATAGTCCACCACACTTGCATTCCTGCAAGTACATTTTCCAGAACTGGAAAATTTTGCTATGCCATTACATGTAATTATAGCTAGACCACTATATAATGCCAAAACATGGTGTCCTTGTGGATTAAGCCATCTAATCCTATCGTTAGAGTGTCTATGCCATCCAGAAATTGATAGCTCATCTTCATCAAGTATCTCCATCCATTCTGAATTTCGTGGACGTTAAAAAAAACTATTCTATTCTATTCTATTCTATTCTATTCTATTCTATTCTATTCTATTCTATTCTATTCTATTCTGAATTTCCATCTGGACTAACTATAGCTGCTTGTTTTTGTGTTGTGCATCCATTAAAATCACCTAGCAAAAGCACATCACCTGTGGAACTAAATGTTAGTATATCTTGTTCCAAATGAGAAAAGGGATCATCCATGTCTAAATTATCATAAATGTACACACGAGATTCTCTTGGTGGAAAATAGCAACCAGCACCATAAAGTTTTCCAGATTGTCTAGGTATTTCAATCCTGAAGTGATGCCATTTTATTCAAGATTGTCACTAAATGTGTAAATTCCTAACATAGCAAACAATGCCACCAAAACCTTTAAGCCTCCATTCTTTTTTATTCCATGTTGAATGCATCATTTTAAACCACATAACGTCAAGAAGCCCTACCTCTTCATTTTCACACGTCTTAAAAAAGAATATTATATCTACATTACTTAAAATGTCTCCCATAGTATCAACTTTTGTCTGCTTTAGTGTATTGATATTCCGGTAAAGCAAACACGGCGGTCCTTTTTTCCTATGCAACAGTTGCATTTTCCACGTTTCTTTCTTCCACTACAACATGTCCCTTCCTCCAAAATGCCTTATGACCATTCTTCCTTATATCTTTTAGTTTTTAAAGTTCCTGTTTGTACTCAATATATTGTTTCTTTGTCAGATCATCATTAATCCATACCTTCTCTCCCCTTAACAATGCCTGTTTGCTCAAGACACCCATCTTATTTTCCTTGTTTGCAAATTTCACAATAATATTCCTCGTGTTGCAAAAGGATTTGCCCACCCGAAATGCCTCAACTATATCACCATCAAAATCTAACTTGGATTTGATAAACATGCGTGCCTTCTTCTTTGTGTTCTCCTTCGTATCTTTTGGTAGACCAACCATGCGAATGTTCATAACCCTTTTCTGCCTCTCTTGCTCTTTGATAAATGAATCTAATGCTTTGTTCCGTCCTGCCGATCTTTAGTGAAAGAAGTGAGATCTTTGGGTGTATCATCTAATCTTTGCTATTGTCGAGAATATCACATGTTATCTTCATCTTACGCATCTCCCTCTAGGAGAGAGCGGGAGGGTTCCTTAAAGATTAAACAGTCGAGTGGCGGGGGGGATCGGAGGGCACAGTGAATGGCAAAAATGAAGGTATTTGTGCCTCCATGGCCAGCATGGCGGCGGCGGCCCGGGGGGACCAAGCACTTGGACCCCCACCTCGAGAATGGCGGATCACACCACGAGCCCGGGACCAAGTGCAGGGCACCACCCACAGCCCCGGCCAGGCGGGGACAGAGAACCCTAGCACACCGCCAATGACCCAACTCCTGCGGCCTCCATGGGAGGCGGGATAGAGGCGGTCACCACAGAGCACATAGGAAGAGTGCCTTGAATTGTATCGATGGAGCTGTAGGGGTTTTCCACAGGCCTTGGCGAGGGGGCATTGTTGAAATTGCTCGAGCATGGACATCATCTTCTTGCAAGAGACATGGGAATATAGTGGTCATCATCCTAGGGTATCATTATTTCTCAGCGGGCCAATGGCGCCATGGCAAGCGAGGGTATGGAGAGGGGCGTGCTACTTCAAAGATGCTATAGCATCCACGGTCTAAACTCCACAAGGCTAATAGACTCAACCGCTACACAATGGATCCCCAGAGTCTGCAGCCTCCCCATCGCCCACTTGTTTATCGCGGGGATGTTATACCCCCATGAAACTTCTAAGTTCTCCCGGTGCATCGAGTGGATATAGATGTGCATATGCCCTATAGGGAACTGTATGATGACATAGAGCAGTATCGCCAAGCGGGCCATGTGTTTTTATTGGGAGATTTCAATGCACGTACGGCACAGTGGCAGTCGGTCACCTTTCAGGGAAATGCTGACTCCAACCCACTTTGGCTAGAAACGGAGGCATCCCAGCATGCAAGACGCTCCCAGGATACAGTCTCCGGAGCCTTTGGAAGAGAGTTGGTCCAGCTATGTCAGATCTTCGACATAGTGATCTGTAATGGTATGCTCAGGTGGCCGCGATCAGGGGGCTTCACTTGCAGAAGCGACGAGGGCGATGGTGGAGCCAGCCTGATGGACTATCTCCTAGCTCCAGTGCCAGAACTTGATATCATTCGAGATTTTGCGACAGGCACAGGAACAAGAGATGAAGAGACTTTGTCAGACTGCTACCCACTTTATGTCACTTTGGATTGAAGGCACTCAGTGGCGTGGCCACAGGACAGGCGCCCCCGGGGTTTGGGATACATCCTGAACTATCGGAAGCAAGCAGGATATGAGGTAGTGCTTGAACATGAGCTACAGGGGATTGATGCCCTCTATACATTGCATGATAAGTGTGAATGGTTGGTGAAGGCCTTACTCGCAGCAGCCAATGAATGCTTTGCAGCAAGAATGCCCCCGCGAAGGGATACTGCGCAATTCCTTCAAAACCCCTGGTTTGACGCTGAATGTAAGGCTCTAAAGAGTCGACTACGCACCATCTTAGACCCACGGCTCGCCCACGTGGCCATTAGGGACCATAAAGCATTCTTAAAATCCAAAAAGCATCGCTACATTGCAGAAAATCAGCAACGCATGTTTGATCTACTGATGGCTGAGCCAAAAGCCTTTTGGCGTAGAGTTCTGTATAAGAGGCATCAACCACCTGGCAATGTTACCCCAGACCGG
The DNA here is from genome assembly GCA_021234155.1 of Isoetes taiwanensis. Classification (NCBI taxonomy): domain Eukaryota; kingdom Viridiplantae; phylum Streptophyta; class Lycopodiopsida; order Isoetales; family Isoetaceae; genus Isoetes; species Isoetes taiwanensis. The sequence goes on along the minus strand of JAJEKV010000342.1, from coordinate 209,288 downwards.
ATGGAAGCGGTTGGAGGAGTTGTATAACCCCCGGGAGCAATGTTGGCGTGCAGTTAGCTGGGAGAAACACTACGGCTTTGGAGGCGGACATCCACCGGGGTCTTAGGCATCTTGCTAATGGTAAAACAAAGGACTTACGGGGACTTGGTAGAAATTTGTTGAAATAGGGTGCTCTTAAATTTGTGCCACTCACAATATCAAATTTGCTTGTTTTTAACACATGGAAGGCTGACAGTTATATTTGGCGGTAGCTTACGGTGTAGTCGGATGCTCATGGCTCCAATGTAATTTGATTTGCTATGTCGCCTATGTTTGAGCCTTGTTGGATGTTTCGATAAAAAACCTGTAATTTTAAGTTTATCACCCCACTAACTTTATTGCTCTTAGGCGTGCCATTAAGAATATCCAAATTTGCTTGGTTCATAGCATGAATCCGGCCCACTTCTTTGGTTTACGCCCTTCTAAGACATGCAATGTCTTTGGTTAATCTCTTATTCTTTTTTCCTTGTTTTTTCTCTTTGCTTGGGCGTCATTACAAATGTTCTCTACTTAGTTTACCTATGCTTGATTTCATTAGGGCCCGAAGGGAAGAAAAAAAAATTTCTAATACAACAACCAACACATAACTACTATTAACATTAATTAACACAAACCATTACATCCAACACATTCAAATTAAAATCCCACGAAACCCCATTTGGTTTGGGTGCATATTCACCGCCGGGGGTGACTCAGGGCATCGAGAGCCGCTGGATGGGCATATAACACCTTTATTCCTCAATCTACACCATACATAAAGTTCCTCGTTTGTGGGGTGCATGTACAAATTTTGCTATCTTTGTATAACAAGATTTGTAAAATACTATAAGATTTGAGGTAATATACTATATGGTGTTTGATTTTGTATGCGAAATATAATTTTAGGGGCTCTCATTGCCCCTCGTCACCCAGTGTGAATATGCACCCAAACCCGAGGGGGTTTGGGGGGATTTTAATTTGAATGTGTTGGATGTAATGGTTTGTGTTAATTAATGTTAATAGTAGTTATGTGTTGGTTGTTATATTAGAAATTTTTTTGGCCCTTCGGGCCCTAATGAAATCAAGCATAGGTAAACGGGTAGAGAACATTTGTAATGACGTCTCCAAAAAGAGAAAAAAAAGGAAAAAGAATAAAGATTAACCAAAGACATTGCATGTCTTAGAAGGGCGTAAACCAAAGAAGTGGGCGGATTCATGCTATGAACCAAGCAAATTTGGATATTCTTAATGGCACAACTAAGAGCAATAAAGTTAGGCGGTGATAAACTTAAAATTACTGTGTTTTTTAATGGAAACATCCAACAAGGCTCAAACATAGGCGGACATAGCAAAATCAAATTACATTGGAGCCATGAGCATCCGGACTACCAGAAGCTAATGCCAAATATATAATACATGCTTCTTCCATGTGTTAAAAACAAGCAAATTTGGATATTGTGAATGGCGCGACTAAGAGCAATAACTAGTGATAAACTTAAAATTATAGTTTTTTTAAAAACGCCAACAAGCCCTCAAACATAGGTAGACTCCGGACATAGCAAATCAAATTATGTTGTAGCCATGAGCATCCGGATACACGCAAGTCTTTGCCAAATATAATATGTTGCCTTCCATGTGTTGCAACAAGCAAATTTGGATATTGTTAATGGCACAACTAAGAGCAAGAAAGTTAGGCTGGTGATGAACTTAAAATTACACGTTTTTTTTTTTGGAAACACCAACAAGCTTCAAACATAGGTAGATTCGGATATATCAAATCAAATTATGTGGTAGCCATGAGCATCTTGCTACACAGAAGTTTCTTTGCCAAATATAATCTGTCGCCTTCCATGTGTTTCACCGTTTTCTTGAAATTTTTACTGCCACATGCATTTCAATCCTTTGTAGACCATGGCACAACTTAATTCAGATGCCAGATTCCCACCCTTTCTACTCATTTTGTTATCTGCGTTAAGGGCCTCATGGCATCCTTTCTGTGTCCTCCTCTGGCTGTGGCCTACATCTCTGCTTGGATTGTAGGGAAATCGGCCCCTTTGGTCACTTTACATTTGCTATTGCTTGAATTTGCCCAAATCCATCTCGGGCTATGCGGACTCGCACAAATAAATGCGCGCAATGCGCACTTCATAGGAAATCTGCCCGGAATGGGGGCGAATGGCACAGCAAGAGTAAAGCTGCAGGATCGGCTTCATTGGCAAGAGCAAATCGCAAGATCCAAATAGAGGAAGCTGCGTTTTTCGAGGTTTAGGGCGGACTTTTTCGCTCATCCGGGATCTTCTCAATACTTTAGGCAAAGACAAATTCTGCTTGACACAAAGAGCAACAAAAATACAAAAACTTGATACCTTTGTGGAAGCTAGTTCACTGCCCTTGCTCGCCCTAAACTCTGAAGTCCCTCACTCACAGCCATATCCAACGCAAAGCTTGATCAAAAAAATCACAAACCCTAAAATTAAAACCCCCGAGGCCTGCATGCAATGCCCCAAAATTCATACACCACCAAGTACAAGATAAAAAATACATGGGTGCCCACCATTGGCAGAAAATGTTAAAATCACTGTTGGGGTATGCGCACTCTAGATGTACTGATCTGTACATCCCATGGAATACGCCCATGAAATCATATAAAAACCATGTTAAAAAACGTACAAAAATACAAAAACAACCCCCTGTTATTATACTACATATTCACCCCTTATTCCGTAATCTACACCGTACACAAAGTTCCTCGTTTGTGGGTCCGGATGTCTGAGAATTTGTTATCTTGTATAACAAGATTTGCAAAATACTATAAGGTTTCAGGCAATATACTATATGGTGTTGATTTTGTACATGCAAAACATAATTATAAGGGCTCTCGCTGCCCTACGTCACCCCCCGTGTGAATATGCACCCAAACAAAAGGGGGTTTAAGGGGGGGTTTAATTTTAATGCGTGTAATGTAATGGTTTGTGTTATAGCTTAAAAAAAAATTTTGCCCCTTCGGGGCAAAAAACAAACAACGTTACATGACACTTGGATGAGTTGATGTTACGAATATAAGAAATTTAAGCTAAAAATCCATAAACGTGAATAAAACTCAAAATATGAGTTGTATTATTAAGGGGGGGAGTATAATTAAAGTTGTTGAAGATTATTAATGATTTATGTTATCAAAAAGATTTGAAGGCAAACAGGAAAATAAAGACTTCAAAGAGGAAAATAAAAACTTCAAACATCTATTTCAAGCATATGTTACAAGGATATTGAATAGTTCAATATCTAGATAATAACTCTTGCACACAATATAATCTTTTTTCATTACCTCGATATGTTTCTAATCGATTGAATGTATCAAAGAACTTGCATTGATCCTTTGACATCCACCATATTAAAGGTCTAATATATAATAGCCATTTGTATTATAATAGCCATTTGTATCACGATAATATCTAGCATATATTGCCACCGCGTGAGATCTAATGCTTTACTCCATTATAAAGAAGCTAGTAATTTATGTCCGCATATCATATCATGAATTTGGTCTTTGCTTGACGAGGTTGTAGATCTTTGATATTCTACTATTGCTTCCGGCTCAAGGCGTCGAGTTGATTATATCCGTGTCTTCGCCGGGCAAAAGAAACATAGAGAACGGCTTACGACCGCAAATAAACAAATAGAAGTCTGCATAGGGAATTTTAGATTACTGAATACAAGAGATCACGTATACTATCCCAAAGCACAACATAGGTTTTCTCCATTCAACAATAACTTTCGGATCACTTTGGTTTTTTTTATTTCTTACCCTCTGCAATTTTAGACCTTCCCCTTTTGCAATATTTGATGGAGCAAAATATCCAAGCACCCTAAGAACACTTTAACGGATGATTTGGCGTAATACTTGATATCTCCCAGATGTCGCTAGATGTATTCACCGCCAAAAACAAAGTCACGGAGAGCCTTGTATTCAAAGAGCAAATTTGAAACCAAGACTCACAGTTCGCGGATCAATATATCTGCGATGTAAACCAAAAAGCCGGACAAAAAATGCGGCCAGTATCCATCTTCTTTTTTCACAAAGCTACAATCACCAAGTATTTTCATACTTGGTAATTGTGGTATTTAGGAATAGACATCCGAGAGAGGAAAGGTCAAAGATGATAATCCGGCGAGAGGTTTTCTAGGATTATCTCCAAAACCTTAACAAAAAAATATAAGCTAAAATGAAAAATGCAGCTAAGCAAGCATATAGGCGTGAGGGAGAGCTGCGGCACTAGAAAGGAACAACTACTAATTCAATGCTCTCCTCGTAAGTTTATCTCTCAATTCTATAGGTAGGTTGAAGTTCCCAATATCGACATCTAACAAATGCTTGAATGGTGCACATCCATCTTTGAGATATGAGTTGCTTCCTCCATCCAGGACAACCCGAAGCCTCAAGGGACACAAACTGAAGCCTCAAAGGGTCACCACGTAACCCATTAGAACCAAGGCATACATTACGAAATTCATCCACTATATATGCATGAAATCACGGAAATTTCTTGTATCTTGGCAAATCGTAATTTTGTGCGGTGTGAATTATGTAAACATGTAGGTAAAGACCGGGCAAAATATTTCTAGGAGAGCACGCACTTTCGGCTTCAAACGCCATGACAATGTATGCCCGGTTTCAAGTGGATAGCCTCCCTCTCCTAACAAGCTATACTTTCCTTTTCAAGTATCATTCTTTAAGACCAGTATTTTCCAGAACACCTTGTACTATATACTCTCCAACCTTTTTATAAATGCACGATCTGGGGAGGATCAAAGCGAAACTCAAGCTACATGCATCCACAAATTATGGTTAAAATCACTGGATCAAGGAACATAAATATAAATCTGCTTTCGCTTACATTATTAATCATCTCTTTTGTCAAATAACCTGAAAAATTTTGATCATCCCTTGCTGAAAAGTTTAGAATGCATTGGCTCCCTAAAATGCTTCCATGGCTTGTTTTCTGCTATAACTGTTTTGGCCTTGTTCATTTCAACCTTAACCTAAGCAATGCGATTTTCAAAGAAAAAGATGCAAGATGCCCAATTTCAACTTAGGAAGTAGTAAACACACGGATAGTTAGTCCAAGTCCACGATTAGAGAGCATGTGACACGTTTCGGACCGGTCTGCCGGTGATGTTGGCAAAATTATGTCGTGGCAATTGACATTTTCCTTTGGTAAAAGGGCGGTTGACATTCCTCTTGCCAAATCCATTTCTAGACTATGTCCTACATCAAGCTGTATCGGCCAATCTTTTCCCTTTTCATCACATATCCCCACAATAATATTCTCTAACTTTACGCCAACTAGAAATTTGCTTGGTATCCGCTCAAATACAAAGAAATTATCGGTAAGATAAAGATTATATGTGATGCATCCTCAAATACATTGACGGTTTACCTCGGTTTAAATTTTTGCACTTTGACTAATAGTTCTAAAAGTGATTTTTAAGTCAAGCTTTTGTCTCCATTTTGGGGTGCGATTTCAATTCTGACTAGCATAGTAAACGACTTAAGAAAAATAGCATTAGGGTCGGATGAAGCATAAAATGGATAAGAAGAATCGATTCCGTTCTTAAATCCTCGAGACTCGCCTTTTTAATTCGCATACAGCCCTGCTTGCCGAAGCTGCCGAAATACAAAAGAGAGTTGTTCCATGCATCTCGATTACTAAAGAAAAGGATTTTATGGGTGCTTCATACCGAAGAATGAAACTATACCGTAATGTACTAGGGTCGCTCAAACAAAAGTCCTGCTAACTTTTGCCTTGCCAATCCGTGAGAGAAGAACATGTAGAAGCACAACCCTCGAACAATTAAGTAACCCTAAAATACCTTTGTTCGATGTTTGCATGCTTGAATTGTGATATTTTTAGAAATCATAGGCATAACCATTGAATAACGCCAATGTGAAGGTATGTGCACTCTAGATGTCCGATTAGTACATCTCACAAAAATCTGATCATCAAATCATATAAAAACCTTAGTAAAAGTGTATAAAAATACAAAAAGAAACCCCCCGTTATTATGCTACATATTCAATCGGGCCATCGAGAGGGGCCTCCACGGAAATGGATGGTTAGCAAGGTCACCCTATTCATAAGATTTTGAAGCGTGGATGACTCCACCAACTTCCGGTGATGATCATGGTGAGCCCGCAATTACTCGAAAAACTTCTAGCGGTGTGCTAGAGAAGAAGTTAACGCAATGGGCGGAGGAACTGGAGCACGCGGCAGTTGGCGGGCGTTTCCGCCACCCCCACTCCACAGTGATCATATTTTACTCTCGAATCCTTATGGAAGCTAGCCTCAATGCAAGGCGTGGACTTGTATTGTTGTTTCGGGATTTTAAGGCGATATGATACGGTCCCCTGACATGTTTGTGTCAACGCTTGCGGGGAGCTACATGTCCCACGAGATTTGCGAATGCCATCTACATCGGCTCTATGACGGAATATATGCCACTTTGCACGCATCGGACCACCGGTGAACAACACCATATGTGTTAAATGGGATGCCTCGTTATCTCCAACGCTCTTTGGACTATGTATTGACAAGTTGGAACCTGGATGCAAGAACATGGAGGTGGTGGCCCTTGAGTTGCCGAGGCATATCAAGATAAAAGCGGTTGCTCTATCTCGACGACGTCGGGCTTATTATCCCATACGACTAGGAGTATGCGGGGAACATTTGGATGCTCTCGATCAATTACGTGACATAGCGAGGAATGATGGTCAACCGCCAGAAAACCAAAAGGCATTGCCAATCGCAATGCACCGCGATGATATCCCACTTCTATTACGAGAGGACAAAGAATGGAAGTTGTAAGGACCTTTAAGTATCACGGGAATCGATTTCTCGCTAACATGCTATGGGATGATTGTGTAGAAAGAAGGGTCGGTAGCGGGATGGAAAGCCACTCAGATGCAATCTGAGAATAGGCTACATTCTGAGAATAGATGTATCGCGATTGGGCACATAAAAGCACCTATTCCGGAAAGCACTCGTGGAACTAGTATTGTCAGTATGGGGTAGAGGTCCGGGACCGGCGGTTAGCAAGGGTACTTGGGATAAGCTAGAGAGGGCAATAAGGCTTTCGACATACGACCTAGGCGTCAAGGACCACAGTTCCTTATCTGATTTTGTATGAGGAGGCGGCTTTTGGCCTTCGGCGATACGCTATGCTTGAGCACCTTTGCGTATTTCCATAAGGTTGGCAGAGAATGGATGCCTGGCGTCTTCCTCCCCCGCTCTGTTATTGGCACAAAAGGCCACAACGTCCCCGCGAGAGTGTGGGGAGCATTGTAGGGGATGGTTCGTAAAAATGGTCCATAGACTATCAACACATTATGGATATGTTTGGATATCCGCGGGCAGAGTAATTTGAATGACCCGCTTTCTTTTGCCTCTCGTGGGATAAGCCCACTCTTGCAAAGCCCAAAACAGGGCACTACCACCGCAGGGTCAATCCGCCGCTGAACACGGCCCCCACCCGACCAAGGCACACATCTCTACCAAGAAATCCAGAGCTATAGCCTGCAATAAGGACGAGGGGGTCCCACCATCTCGAAGCCAGAGACCATTTGGGGGGAGTGCAATGGAGGCGAGGAATCCCAGAGCATGAGATTATGCCCGATCTTTGTCACATGCAAATAGTAGAAGATGAACACCATGCTCTGGGAATGCCCAGCATATGCACACATCCGAAAGATCTCATGCCGATCTCGGATGCTTTCGAGATAGCAATTCATCAACTGGCAGCTTGCGTAATGGTGGCACGCCGCTGATCCTACATTCTCGCAAGTCTCCCACCATCGGGAGTCCCTCACAAAGACCGGGAATTTGAGCCCTAGATGGGGCCTCTCAATGCCTACTACAAGGGTTTTTCCTCCCACATGGGGAGTTTTTCATCCCGTGGTAGAGACACATTGTCCACCGGGGTTTTTGTTTTCTTTTGTGTTTGGAACTTTCCACTACATTGTATCCCACCGTCTCATAGGCTAGTTGGCCTCGGTGGACGTTAAAATATCCTTCCTTTCCTTCCTTCCTTCCTTCCTCCCTCCCCTCCCTCCCTCCCTCCCTCCCTCCCTCCCTCCCTCCCTCCCTTCCTTCCTCTTCTTGCATCATCTCACGGACTTCGGATCGCATGCTCTCTTTAAATTGTTCAAGCTCGATTGGATGTCTCACTTTCGAAATGTCTCCATCTCTAATTGCATCGCTCCTCGTTGGTGGATTTCCTTAGATGGTGGGCCTCGTACCTTCGCCACCCATCTGTTGACGTAGCCCGATATAAATCGGCACGGTGTGCATCGCGATCCGCTAGGTATAATAATCATCAAATGCGTTCCCGACATAGGAACAGCTTTAAAAGCTAAGTTCCCCTTTAAATTGCAACAGGAGTAGGTTCATGAGGTGTAGACTATGACAGTTACTATTAAATGTAGAAGATTTATCTCAAAAAAATAAGCAAGTTCTGGACCATTTAGGAGAGAGAACATCAGCTTCTTATACCACTTGCCACTTTTAACAATAACACACTAAGGAATTGCTTGATCAATAGAAATAGAAATGCAAATATATGCACCATTGATAATAGTGTGAAAAATGTGCATGCCCATGCCATTGGCAATAGTTATTAAAAACTCATGAGCAAGCAAATCAACGAAGAATTAGGCTGGTCGATGTTGTATATTCAAAATGTCCATAATTGGTCCCTGGATCTCGAGTGGAGCTTGTTAACGAATGCACCCCTCGAGGTGACTTGGAAAATTCTTGATTCATTTTGATCATGTTAAACGTATACCTAGATGGACAAATTTGGCTTGTCATGTTTATGTCCCTAGGTACTCATTGAACTTCTATTTTATTCATTTTAATGACATTTATTTATATCTTTTTTTCTATAATTTTTCAAAGATGCGTTGTCGATTGACAATAACAACTTGTGAGATGAAAACTGAAGATCTCGCCTTGCAAGCAAAAGTTCTGAAAGAAGCTTAATAATGTAATGATATGGAAGAGCTCAAAGCGGGCCCAATTTAGAGGATTTATGGCCCGGCCAAGCTCAAGCTAATTGGAATGCCATTCGCTTGATGTTCAATGATGGTCAACCAATGGAAGGAAGAGAATGTGGTTGTCAATTTCATTGGGAGCAAAGGTTCACAGAGACATACAAAATAAACTCATTATTCATGAGCATAGGCAAGAACATCTAACTTCATGCGGTATGGAGGTCGGCAAAGATCCGTAGAAGAAGCCGAAGTAGCATATCAAAATATTATTTCTTGGTGGCCAAGAAAAGCTAATCCACCGAGATTTACCTGAGGGATCTTGGCTTGCATAGTGGCACCAAAGAGCTAGTAGATGGGATAATTTCATGCATGATGGTATTGATCTAGCTCTGCGCATACCAAAACAAATTTATCGGAATCTAGACATGCCGGTTGGTTAGCATCAAGAGGTTATATCAATAATGTAAGCTTGTATGATGCTTGTCTATATGATTTGATAGAAGCCGATTACAAAGTGCAAAGTGTAAAAGCACATAGAGAACATAACTTTGTTGGCACGGTCCCGATTGGCTACATTGATTGAAGATTAGGCACTCCCCGCTACTAGCAATGTAAGTCCTTCAGGTTGTGTTAATGTAGTCAATTCACATTGTTTGCATACCGAATCTACCCCATAGATCCGGTTCCGGAGGAAACAATCAAATAATTCTTAAAGCGAACTAGAGATAGTTTTGAGTACAACAAAGACATGGGATCGGGGAAGTCATCGTCCAAATAAGCGGCTCATACGCAAGCTAGAATTAGAATGGATGCATCACGAAGGCGTAACATAGTATTTGATGAAGCAGTATATGTTGTTCATGAGTTTGATGTGGCTGAAGAAGAGTGGGCAATAAGAAGAACTAAGCCAGGTAGTAGAGTGAAGTGCCAGGGAAGATTGGGGTTGAATGGTAGGAAATGTCAATAAGATTATAACCAAATCCACTACAACACCATGTTTTACAGGGGTAAGGAAAGCAAATGGAAGGGAGGTCATACAAAAATTTAGGTTCTGCCCTGATCATATGCAATACACATTGTATCCCTCTACCAATATAGTACATGTGCCATCGAGACCTATTGATTGGCCAATATGTACTGGGGCCAATCTAAACAGTCAAGAGTTGGGAATGTTGGAGAGAGGAAGTTTCTCTATTAGAGGGATCCATTCATGCAATGCTACAGCTTCTAGTGGGCACAATGATTACACTATGTCAAGTAAGCCCATGATAGTTATGGAGCGGTTTGGAAAACGCATGAATAGAAGGACAAAATTGGGGAAGGATGCAGAAATTAGACTTGAACAAGCTCTACATTTGGGATGTGAACTGCTTTCAATGAGAGTCATCATACCTCACTCACTTACATGTTGAGTACTGTATTAGACGGCCAAACGAAACTTACAAGATAAGCATTTGCAAATATCCAACATGCACCTGTGCAGATTTCCAGGCTAGAACAATGAAGAAGCAACATACTCCATGCAAGCATATAATGTATGTCTTCGCAAGGGTATTAAAGCAAGATCTAAGATTGACTATTGACATCATCCAACCCAGTAGTTACGATGATGCCCCTCATGATCAATCCTTTGAAACATGTTCGTTTTCTATATTTTCTTTCAATTACTTCGCTAAATAAATGTATGTCAAGTTATTCTCCATTTAAGCCAATTGTCCAATCATTTTTTTTTTGTTATATGTTCATGCCACCAAATAGTTCACAATTTAGCTCTACCGAAATAAAAACCCTCTTAACCAATAAAGAAAAACCTCCAAGAAAAAAAATCCCACAAATCTAAAACACCTAACCCTACCAATTTATTTGTCAAATTACATGCTATTACATGGTGATTTTTCTAGAATATCCTTCAACCACGCCGGACTTCTCTACGAGCATCTTTCGGGAATGGGAAGATTGTGGCATTATGCGGGCAGATGCACCTTTGTGTTGGCCAATCTCTCCCATAATCCATTCCTCAAAGGAAGGAGAAAGTAATAAAACTTGAAACTATGCATGCATAAGTAAACGAAGTCATTTAGTGCGCCGGGGTTCACCTACTATAAAGGTGATACGCCACGTTAATGGGGTCGAAAAAACCCTCCCATATCACGCCTTTGTCCAACCTTCTAAACGCCCTTCCCGATATACATATTACACTCGGATTCCCCAGAAAACCCCCCAGCCAAGCCCCTCCCAGTTTTATACATACGGTTTAGGGTAAAACCCACTTCTTTCACTCACATGGTATATACGCCTTAAACTATTAGTGATGTGTACAGTTCCTGGAAGTGATAAAATTGGAGGGACATGGTACTCAAGCTGGTCCAATCTTACCTAGAGAGATTGTCCCCGCTCGGTAACAGAAAAAGATGCCATCTCTAATCAGATGTAAACTCAGTTTTGAGACTCAGATTACATTTTCGCAGCTTATGAAGTGGAAGCAAATCGACAATGCCATTGAATCATGCGCACAATTAGTGTTTGCTCTCGTAGATGCTACTATTTCAGGTGATATGCCTCTTTTACCATTTGGTTTTCATGTGATTCTACTAGCACATGGCCATTTTGGTACGATAAATTCCTTTGAATCATTATCCCTATTATGCAGATCCGATTTCTACATAGCGGACGGATGTGGTCGTTTATCCCTCAATTTTGACTTAACATCTACTCTAGAAAGTGGAGAAGATAGCAAGTTTACGATGATGATGCAACCGCGACATCAAATATTCATTACGTGTTAACAATAACATTTTAGTTCGTCTCTCAAACCGAACATTCATCTCTCAAATTAGATGTTGTTCTACCGCATATCGGCTAGCAAATGGCATGATGAAGCTAATGTTCTCCAGTATGTATTCATGATTAGAAAAAGCTACAAAGCATTTTGTTTTACTTTAGCCAAACGTTACCTACGCCTCTCTTGATGGAATTTATTTGCTTATTCCCTTGTCTAGATGTTTTCTTTGTAACTTCCTTGTATTTTGTTATCTAGTCTGATTGTTTGCTCTTAGCAGATTGTTATTTAGCAGATTGTTTGCATTCATCTCAGCAGATTTTCTACAATGGAGGATAGTGGGTAGCCGCACACATGCGAACTACCCACGAAAAAATAAAGGGAATGTCCAATTATATAATTTAGACCCCATAAAATACAATGCTAAAAGATGTTTGGCTTGTGTACCTGCCGAAAGCTTATCACCGGGATTAAAAAACCCCGCCCTTTTGGGTTTTCGAGAAAAAACCCTAGTGATAAGCCTTCGGCAAGGGGCTTGGATAAATGTAAGGCTGAGAAAGCGCTCCCAAAGCCCACAAATGGAGAAGTCGGCCGCCGGCCAGCCGCCAACCCATGCACCCGCACATCACCAACACTAGAAAAATGTGACAAAACAAACCGCCCAAAGTGGAGGGTTGATCACGCCGTGCCACGCGACAATAAAACAAAACCTCTTTAAATAGAGGGGCTGGTCACGCGCGGGCGAATAAATACATTAAACAAAGAAGGGGAGGGTGGGTTCAAAGAAAAGAGAATAAGGCATGCTGGCCGAGAGAAGAGGAAGCCAATGAGACGTTGATGAAGAACCTCGCCTAATATAGCAATCTCCCAACCGTAGAAGGCATAAAAGCCAGATGCATGCATGCAAGACATGCATGCTCGCCCCATTCTAGAATTCCCCCCCGTCCGATGGCTCCTGGATCGATGGGATTGTTTGCTCTTACATAATCGATCTTGAGCTCAAAATGGCTTTAACATTGTTGTATATATTTTGTTTCCTTCAACATAGAGACTTGAGGTTTTTGATGATAAGTTTTATATCTGAATTTGGAATTTCGATTCGAGTCCCTATTCAGGTTGATAGCTTTGTTTTTGTCAAATTGATGATTTGCCATTTATATGTGCCGATGTGGGTTTACTGAAGATTGGATGAGTACATAATTCATCGTAAAGATTAAAGGCTATTGCACGAAGAACTAGAAAGATATTCATAGCTAAGTTGAACTTTGCAAAGCATCATCACAAGAAGATTAGAGTAATGCAGGATAAATTGATGCAGGAAAATGATTATGTCCATAACGACGTGCAAGAAAATGATGAGAGAGCAGATTGAATTAACAGAGATGGCTAACAATAATGTATTACTTTTTCATGAATAATGTTTTAGCTTTTCCTATTTTTACTCAAGAAAAAGTTCAATATGGACATTGTCCATGTTATTAGCTTGATCCATAATAGGGAATAGTTGCCAGCTAAAATGGGAGGAGTTGTAAGCCAAATGGAGTTTTTTGCGATATGTGCATTTGAGGAGTATAAGTTTACCTCAAATGCAACTCATCCAATTTCTTTCCAAAGAAGTTTCCAATATAGCTTGTCATACAACCTTTATGGTAGCATCTCTATTTTCTTGAAAGTATACATTTGGTCTAAATCATCTAGCTTACATGCATCAATATGGATCATCTCTCCCAGATACTTGCTGACTTGGAAGTTCTTATATGAACGACATGACCATACTTTGGACAATTTAGGCAGCAAAGCAATCTTCACACCCATCTTTGACATACTTGATTTGACGGTTTTAAATAAATGAAAATAGGCTCTTCTACTCACTTCGGCATCATCAGAAAGGGACTGAAAGTCATCAATATTTACCTCTTCACTTAGTAGGTCCAGAACATGTTCTGACACTGCTTGCCTCATTAACTTAGTCCCCTCAGAAAAATACAATAGTTTTATAAGCATGGTGCTACATAGCTAAGAATGTTACAAATGACATCCGTTACTTAAAAATTTACTAAAAAGTCGGGCAATGCCTATCTAGATTCAGTTTGGTGATTCCTCCAGGTTTGCAAAGTATTGCAGACATGTGTAGTAGTAGGATGGACATGAGCAAACTTGTAGGTTTGCTATTTATTGTGTGCTCTTAAGCACTCTTAGTACTACAGAGACTTCAAGGACTTGTTTGAGAAATCATCATGTTATGTGCTCAAATCCCGGAACGGTGCTTTTCAAACAATTAAAAAATATGGTACAGTCTTTTAGCTCATTTTTGTGACACAAATACATGTTATTTGCTAAAAGATGGTGTAGTCACATGAATAATATGCTTGTGTATGAAAAAGTCCTGTGGTATCCTTTACAATGTTAGTAATACAATTCTAGAAGTACGATATGATACTTTTGGCTCATTTCTATGCACATGGTTTGCATAAATAAATTATATATGCATGTATGAACAGTCCCTTATGATATGTTGTGGCATGCGCATTTAAGCTCAAAGCAATTGCCAAAAATCATAGCATGCCCATGCTTATGGATATTCGTATGAGATCGGTTTTTGTGCATGCTTTCCTCTTCCATTTCGTAGGATTGACAAGAAAGAAGCCTTATCTTTGTACATGCTCATGTTGTAAGCATGGGCATACGATATGTTATGTCATATCTATAAAATGCATTGCTAACTTCAAAGAACAAGTAGATCAGAATGGACATGTATTAGCATGGGTCAGTAGCATTAGCAAAACAAGGATCCGAATACAAGGATTTACATGTGATTAACTTCTTGTGTGGTTACCTTCACAATTTATAGTCAAATAGTAATATATTGTAAGTGAGCATGACTATGGTTTATGGTAAAGAGATGCATATCTTCATTGCAAAGATGTTCTAACACGAGGGCACTTGGTCATATGACGACGCAGGACATGCCCAAATCATGCGTTAAGCTACGGATCGAGATATCCTATTCGTAATAACTATAATCAAGGGTTAAACTCATATGTTAGAAAAAGTTAGCTAATTGGTGTTCACACAACCGCCGCGTTAAGACATGCCGCTAAGTTAGGAGGGGTTAAGAAATAACGACCCGCTTAGGCTAATCTGCCCTTTAACTATGCTTCATGTTAGCATTATGTTAGGTTAAGGTTTAACAACCTAATGGACTCTAAAAATCCTGTTGTAAATTAACCACTACCGCGTGGATCATCGATTAAGCCACGCTAAGCATGATGCTCGGCACCAAAATTGCATCTGCTCGATCCCAAGATACTAGGTCGTTCTAGGTTGGAGATTTGAAGCTTGCATCCAACCTTCCAGTTTGCAAACTGTTTCTTAAAGGTAAGCAATCAATTCTTTTCATATCAAGGACAGTTTTCTAAATCATTTTGAGTAGGTTTTGAATTTATCACATTTTCTGTCTATTTGTTTCTCCACCATTTTATTATCAAATATTTTTTTTCTGCATTATTTCAAGCAGGGTTTTCTTTATCCTCTCTTTTATTGGAATTTGTATTTCATTATGAGTCTTTCATTCTGAGAGTCTTTGGAGTCCTCCATTATGATGAGTCTTTTGTCCTCCATTTGTTTCAGAATTTGTATTTCATTGCAGTATTTTGATGAACCTTTACATATACTACATATTTGATAAGCTTCCATGATACTTTATGCCATGCAGCAAGATGTCAAATGCCACAAATGGCACATGTCCTACAAATAGTACAGGTAATGGCACATGTCCTACAAATAGTACATGTACATGTGCCCCAACGAATGGTGGGAATGAGACACTGCCACAAGCAGTGAGAAGCGCATGCGATCTCCAAATTGGACATTGTAACAAGTTTTTACTTTGGTAGAAGCAAAGAAGCAAGAAACAGAACTATGTGATGCTAGTATTAGATCATGGGATGTAATGGAGACTGCAAAAAGCAAATGGTAAAAGATATCTGAATACTTGCATGCTCATGGGTATGAATGAAATCCTGATCAGTGCCAAAACAAGTGGAAAAATCTGATTTCTGATTACAAGAGCATAAAAGATCATGATCACCAAACAAAAAGCAGCACAGACTTCACAATGAGTAGGGCTGATTGGAAGAGAGAAAAAATCCAGCCTATTGAGTTTGATCAGCAAGTTTGGCATTTCATTGATGAATTTTATGGTAGAAGACCAGCCATTGTCCCACCCCATACCCGTGATAGTAGTAGAGATGTGGAGGCTACTGCTAAATCTAACATTGCTTCACCTACACCGGGCGATAGAGAGCCGATTCAAGTGGTAAAAAAAAGAAAAGGGACACAACAAATGAGAGGCGTGTTAGAGTTCTTGAAGAGCTTGGAGACAAGAGGCAGGAAATAGATTCCAAGATGTGTGCCATTGAGAAGGATGTGTGATGCAAAAAGAGAAGAGGCTAGGGCAGCAGAGAGGGATCGACAAGCTTTAATTGGTGCACTAGCCTCGACAAATCATGGGAGAAAATCGATAGGTCAGAGATCTTGAACTACTCCATTGCCGCGATATCATGCTTTAAACTCTTGTTTTAAGAGTGGTTTTGTTTGCATAACGCATTTTTATAATAGAACAATATTTTTATTATGAAATTGGAGTTTACATGTTTATCTTGTTTTATACCCATTTGTCTTGTTTTATACATTTTGTCTCATTTATTTCAGTTGTTATTAGATCAGTAATCTGGAACGTGCATCTAGAGGTAAATGTTGCGGCCCACAATCTATAAATGTCTAGAAATCGATGTGCGAGGCAAGTGCTCAAATGCACGACAAGAAGCAGTCATGGAAGAGATGAACATAGTAGCAATTTTGTTTTGTGGTAAAAGATGGGAGGTATTTATTTACGTCCCTGACGTGATATATGTAACACCATGTTTTTACTTCTAAAAGCATCTTAATGCATGTATGTTTTTGGTGGTAGGCAACTTTGTCAGAGATCGCCAAATGCTTTATCTTAAGCATTTGTGTAATATGGCTTCTTCAAAATATCACCCGCTTGTGTTGTATTTTAGATTTGTTCCCGTGTTTTAGCCCTCTTAGTCATTATAATTTTTAAACCCGCTTTTAGCTACCTCTAATCATTTTTTTAGAAGTGTACTATGACCATTTTCCTATTTTAGAGCTTAGCATTGGCAAAGTCCCGCAAAGAGTTCCATTGTGTTAACAAAGGAGTATATTAGTGATTGAGACATAGTTGTTCACGCTGTCATATACTTGTCATACGCCCTCGCTTTTAATTGAGTTGAACTTACCCATCATACTAATAACAATCTATTATTGCAACAGATACTTCTGACTTTAGAACGTGTAGAAAAGAATGCGGATTTGTCACAAGAGGTAATTTATGCAACTTGATTCTCCAACACAGACATGCACAAGTATTGTCTTCAGTCGATTCATCTACTGTTAGTACCTTTATTGCGATGCCTTGAGTGTATGAGTTTGTAGATAATCTTAGACGGCTAATTTCTCCAGCTTACATTCACTGTTTAGCCAGGGGACCTGCACAAAATTATATGAAGAGAAACGAATGGCTGTGGGGGTCCAAGCTTGAGGTCCCTGAGGCGTTTAGCTTTAATGTCCACATGTCAGTTCTTAGGTGCTTTTAGGACAAGCTTAGTGTAGCATTTAAGGATTGGTGACATGCCTGAGTTCCACATAATGTTAGCCCAAAAGCTCCTAAATGTATGCGTCACTGGGCATGGCAGCTCAGCATTTTTATAAAAGTTTATCTTTAATTTAAAACTCAAAAAATAAAATTGCTTTCCGAACTAATTTTCACTTGAATCTATTTAAAATTAAACATTTCAAGAATATAAAATTTCAACTTTCAGTGATTTAAAAATTTTAAAATTTGGCAATCATTATAATTTTTAAATAAAATTTGATGGGTTGATAAGCGATTGACTTAAAAACTATTATGACAATTTCAAAAATTTATAAATTTTTACACCTTTAAAAATACTTCAAAAAATAGTTTTAGGTTGAAATTAATTAAATGATAATGTTAATATTTTAATAATAGCTATTGAACAATTTATTATTGATGAAATAAAATATATTGAGCTTAATCAGTAATAAAGTTTTTTTTTCTATATTAAAACATAAACGTAATCATTTGATTAATTTCAATCTAAAATTTCTTCTTTAAATATTTTTAAAAGATAATATTTTACTTCGAAAGTAAAAATAGACTAAAGTGAAATTTAAATTACAAAGCAATTTTATACTTTAGTAACCATCATACTTTTGATCTAATGATAAATTGAATAAATTATTAAAATTAGTAAAAGCTAAAAATACATATAATGTTATCATGGCATTTTTAAAGTATATCTATTAGATTTGAATAAATCCAAATTTTGTTAAATATATCATGATAGAGTTGATTTCAAAAGTTGAAATCATTTTTAGTATACCAAATGCTTGCTCAATGAAAATTCTTGCCCTCACATGTCTTGCATTGAATAAATTCTGAATGTGCGTTAAATCAGCCACATTTCCAATATATGGAGCCATGATCCATGATTGAAACTACATATACTTTGTCTCCAACAACATATGGATGCAACATGTAATTACTATTTAAGAGCATAGCTGGCTCCCTTAAAATTTTTGTTGCATTTGCTCGTAGTGCCAAACCTGAATTCCTGAGAACACGAGCATCGTGTATGGAACTTGGAAATCCAACAAATATATCTGTTGGGAGTTCGCCAGGAAGTAACAGCGATAGCGAAGAAGACATTAAAGAAGGAGAAAGAGGAAGAAATGATTCGCCGGATTAGTATCACATACAGATGCTAATAGGCATCAATATGTAGGGTATACAATAATACAAAGGAGTAGAAAACTGATTTTTTTGAAAGGGAAGTTTAACTGTTATAGGATGATATAGAAAAGACATTGAATGGGAACCTTAACCTTATAAGATGAAATATGAAAAAACTAAGTAAAATAGTTTTGTGAAGTATAGAATTAGAAGTATGAGATAAACCAATGGTTTTGAAATGATTCTTCCAGATGAGACGCAAAGATGAAATCAGGTATTCCTCTTCTCGTTATCCTTTCGACCCACGCCCCAAGTGTAAGAACTTGAATGGAGGTGGGCCATTACAGTCCCTGGGCCGAGTATGGGCACCCTCCCCTAGGCAGTCGGTACAATTATAGGATTCGGTCATTCAGAAACCTCCCCTTCACATCTATTGCTGAACAACTGGGCTACGCTTAACATTGCAATTCTATTGACATAAGCACCCACAATAATAGAGTGGACTTGTTTCCTGTCAAAATAATCAGAACCACCAAATCCGTAAGGCCAATAACTGGTATACATGCATGCAATGAATAAAGACCATAGAAATTTAGTAATCCACTGCATCTCTAAATCCCTCTTCAATGTGAACAAGTTCATGGTTCTTTGGCCACCTAATTTTGCACCCCAACTTATTGTTAATTGCATAGCAAACTTCTTTAAGCACCATGGAGACCGTGGTTTATTCCAATTGCAAACCGCCTCAAACTTCTAAGAGTTTGCAACCCTTCACAAGCTTGCACAATGCTGCTCCAACACGAATGGGTACTGGTAGCGGTTTCCTGAAATTGATACTCTTCTTCTTGATCATAGGAGCCAACTTATTACATAACCAATCAAATCTTTCCCTGATCATTCTAAAATCTCTTTTCAACGCTGATCATTGTACACATCAAGCACAAATCTATCCCACCATACAGTGCTCCTTGGTTTCACCCACCAGGATGTGTGTGGACTACCCAAAAGTATGAAAAGAAGGGTATGCATAATTATATCATCATGCATTCTGGTATCTTGTTATAACACCATCCCTATTCTAGATCGTTTGGGCCTTCTATTGTATAGAATACGCATTTGTGGTATCATGAAAGCTGTGTAAAGCATGACCATTGTAAACAGTAGAAGATTGTAAATTTCTATCTCTTCTATGATCACCCCAGAGTCATTAAACAAATTTGAAGATGAAGTTGCACATAGAAGCAAGTATAATTGTCAAATTGAGATAATCAAATTCAGATTTGAGATGAAGCTGCACATAGAATCAAGTATAATTGTTTACGACTTACCTATGCTATCCATTATAATCAAAAGAATGTGCTACAGGAGCTTAAAAGAATTTGACACTACCTTCCGCTTGGTACCCTGCTGTCATACAATTCAATTCATCATCATATAACTGAAATTAGAAATAAACCTACTAAAATAGATATCATACAATTCCGTTCATCATCATATAACAATTTGCAAAGGGGAGCCCATAAACCCAAACTTTAGTGCAGATTATTAATAGACTATTACGATTGAACAAGAGCAAATATCAAACAATTTGCAAAGAAGAGTCCATAAAATGCAAAGGCTTCATTACATATTATTTAATAGACTATAATACTTCGAAAGGCAATCTAAATACACATGACAGGATCCATTTAAATAACAATGCATGGAAATGCAAGCAAAACATCATCAATGATGTAAAGATATTCCAACCTTGTATCCCAGCCTTGTAGATATTTTTAAAAGGTTAAAACTGTTAAAAGGTTTCCTTCCATTTTTAAATCTGCCATCCGGGTGAAAAAGTTTTATATTTGGCATTTACATGTTAGAAAGCTAAAATCAAGTATCTACCAATCTTCATCCTACACGATGCGTAACTAGTTTGAATTAATTTGTTTGTTTCAAGAACTGCCGCCAAGGCTTACAAATTAAATAAGTGTTTTGATCGCTTGAAGGTCTGCAATAACCATATGTTAAACTTAAATTTATTGCACTTGATGTTGGGACTATAAGAATATTATTATGCAATGGATATGTAATACCTTCTATGATAATTTCTACATGATAACCCATTTAAGGCAAAGTGTTGTTGAATTTGAAATGTTGAAGAGACTTTTGTTGACATTTAGCTAATTTGTTATATTGCAATGTGAAGCATTTTTAATGGTTTCCGGCATGTTAGATCTACTTTAACCTAATAGCACCGCGGCAAAGGTGAAAAGCTTTATAGTGGTTTCCATCATGTTAGATGTAATTTTAACTAACGATTGTCATGCAAAGGTGAAGTTCTTTATAACAGTTTCCAAAATTTTAATCTAATGGAAAGTGTGAAGTGAAATCTCGTTGTTAGATTACCTTACATAAAGGAGCATCCATTAGATTAAAAAATTAACCTAACGTAATGGCCAATGTGGAGTGGCCCTAAGTAACATGCAATGCTACTATTTCTGATCATGGCGCTTAAGATAAGTGCCTAAGCTTTCGCTTCATAACATCAACAAAAATACTAAAGCAACAAATTATATATCTTCAAATCCGTTACATCATTCAAACTAACAATTGCAAAATAGATATGTTGCTATGCAACAATAGTAACAAGCAATAAGATGAACTAGATATACCTGGAAGATTGAACATCTTCAAAATATCATTTTTTGTGGCAATTTTTTTGATTAACTCAGCCAAATAACCATCCTTGCATTCGCTTTTATGACCAAATGATGGATCTATCAACATCTTGATGGCAGCCACTCTTCTCTTGGATCCACCGCCTTTAGGAGCCGATGTATGGACTGGTTTCATCTTTTCTTTTCCTCTCTCAAACCAAGCGGTGATCTTTAAGCGCTTAATCTTTAATTTTAGCTTCTCATTTTCCTCCATGGTTTCATCTTTCTTTTCCTCTCTCTCAAACCAAATGAAGTGATCTTTAAGCGCTTAATCTTTAATTTTAGCTTCTCATTTTCCTCCATCACACGTTTACACCAGATATTTTCTTCTTGCAAACATCCTTCTAATTTTGCTTTTGTACTTTCACTTGCAAAGACTTGCAGTTGTTACAAGCATAATATAACGAGATATTGTGATTAGCAATGTTATGCATATCATAACTAAGCTTTCTGATGCTACCTTGAAGCTGAAAGTTACATGTTTGGAGTTCTTGCATAGCAGCTCTAATGCCGTCACTTGAAGATCCACTTGCCAAATTTTGGCAATATCCAAGTAAACCTTGATATCCCTTGCCTGTAAATCGAAATAAGGCTGTGGGAGAATCAAATTCAGGTTGAATATGATTTAATGGATCTCTTGGATATAAATCTCCATGTGTCCAAAGATCAACATTGCATGCTCTTTGTGATCTTAAAGAATTCTCATCATAATTATTTCTAGGCCTATTTT
The DNA here is from genome assembly GCA_021234155.1 of Isoetes taiwanensis. Taxonomy (NCBI): domain Eukaryota; kingdom Viridiplantae; phylum Streptophyta; class Lycopodiopsida; order Isoetales; family Isoetaceae; genus Isoetes; species Isoetes taiwanensis. The sequence goes on along the minus strand of JAJEKV010000342.1, from coordinate 187,193 downwards.
TCTTTTCAGTGGCATGAAATTCTCTGGTATCTCCACTCGAAATTGGCAAACCTTCCTCCTTGAATTTATGTTTTCTACAAACAAACAGTAGGTATTCTTAGAAATGAATAAAATTTAATTCATAGTGTTGCAAGTTGTACAAACCTATCATCCATATTGGAAATCCTTGTAGCTCCAAAAGACTGTAGAAAGGACCTGCCCAAAAATTTTTAGTGAAAAACAAGTACTTACTGAGTTTTCTGATAATGATCCGAAGCTGCAAAATTTTGGGAAGAAACTGTCTCCATAATAAGAGGGACCTTCAAGAATCGAGCAATCCTAGACCAAAGACTTGTATTCGTTTTGGGAAGAAACGGCCACCAACATTTGAAATGAGCAGTTGTATCTGGCACGAGGAGGAAGAAAGAACTTCGTTAGATTTTGAATTGCATTGCCGTAAATTTTTTTCCTCTTTTCGCTCCAAACTAACAAAGCTAAAAAAAAAAATTGAAACAATAAGAAATAATATCACAAAACAAATCATGTGTTTTACAAAGACAAAAAGCGCATAGAAAAGAAAAGAATGCAACAATCCACTAAAGACAAAAAGACTAGAGTTTGATCACCCGAAATTTATTCCACTTAGCTTACTAGTGGCGTGTTTTAGAAGGGCCTAATATAACCCCATAAAATCCCTAATGTGGAATGTTCTCAAAACAAAGTACACATGTATAATAAGGGCTCGCGATGAAAACGATAAAAGCTCTAGCTAGGCTTTTCATTCATTTTAGCGTTTTTCTAAATGGTATAGAGTGGGTAGTCGCACATCGCAGCTATCCAAAAATGAAAAACATAGGGAATATCCAAATATAACACCGGACCCCAAATAAAATTATTGTACTACAGATGTTAGCTAGTGTCCCCGCTTAGAGTTTATCGACGGATTAGAAAACCGCTCTTTTTGGGTTTTGAGGAAAAGTTCTAGCGATAAAATCTCTAACAAGGGGCTTGTACAACGCAAGGTCGCTTAAACGTCCCCTAAAAAAAAAAAAATCCCACCCCACAAAGAATACCGGTTTAGCATCACCCTTGGACATGTACATCACCAACAAAAAAAATAATAGAGAAAAACCTTTGAAAAGTTTAGGCCGCACGCGTGCTACATGACACAAAAACAACATTTACACCCTCGAAGAGCCCTAAGCATGCCACGCGACAAAAAAAAAAACAATATTTATGATAATATATACATTAAGGAAGGAAGGAAGAAGTTTATTTTAAGAGCGGGTAAAAGTCAAGGGAACTGCTGAGAGAGGAGAAAATGCCATTGAGAAGTCGATGAAGAACCTACAAGAAATAACGATCCCCAAACAGACCGTAGCCCCCGAAAATGCATCGCGCAATGGGATGCGTGTTTCGCCCATTTGAGAATACCGATTCGATGGCTCGGATCGATGGCATTCTCGAATAAGGGCTCGCATGATAACAGACAAAAGCCCCTGACAGAAAAAGAACATCCTTATCAAAACGGGATCGAGGTCGAAGGTTGAAGGATGGCCAAAAAAAGGACAAGGTCATGTCACAACATGGAAAGAGACGTCAAACTGGAAAACCAAGCAGGAAAAAGCCCCTCTCCTGCCTAGTATCAAAGAAAGAAAGTCAAGGGAACTGCTGAGAGCGGAGAAAATTCCGATAATAAGTCGATGAAGAACATGCAAGAAATAACGATTCACAAACAAACTAGAGCCCCGAAAATGCATGCATGCATGGGAGAGATGCATGCTTTTATTCGAGAATACCGATCCGATGGCTCGATTGATGGCATTAAAAAAAGGTGGAATATTTTTAAGAAGCATCTCTCATGGAAAACATATCTATGTAAACTTCATGAATGGCTAAAATTCACATCCATGGACATCAAAATGTATTTAGAATATAAAGACCATGCTTTGATGAGAATAGAAAATAAACTTCATGAATTGGACCACAAAAACATCATTGTTTGCAAAATGCTTTAGATCGCTTCAAAATGACAATGAATTAGGCTATAATTCCCAATGTATGTCTCGCGGCAATGTCAAGCACATTTTTACTAATCCTATTGTTTAAATTTGGTTTTTCCTGTTCAAAACCTTTTGGATTTTTTTTTCTAAGTTGTTTTCCTAAAGTTTCAAAGCTTTTACCCGCCGAAAAAAGTCTCAAAGATGCCAAAAATCGAGTTGTAGCTTTTTTCCATTATTTAAAATTGGCATTTTGGGTTATTTGTCCAGTCATTCTTATCCTCCCATCCCTCGGCATGGAGGCCACGAGAGATGATCGAGGTTTCTACATTATCCGACAAGATATTACGTTTGCCATATAAATTTCCCTCGCTTTTGATTTCGTAGAGAGATGTGTTGATAATTATAGCACACATGAGCCGATTTGAAGACTTTTGCCCCTTTTTATTTTCAGATCACATGCATGATTGTGGGCAAGACAATATCGGGATGTAGTTTTTCCTATGATTTCAGATCGGATCCCAGATTATGGTGCATGTTTAGAGGTGGCGATCTTGGTGTGCAGGCTGGCTCATGGATGGATTGAAAGCTCCATGCCAATAGCTGTCGGATCTGGACCACGTCGATGGCACCTTAGTTTGCTTCATGAAGGCCTTATTCATTCGTAAACATGTACATTATGCTCTTTTCGATCCATTGGATCAAAATTTATGGTGATTTGAGGGGCAAAGCGGTGAAGAGTTCGGTAATTTCTTGCTTTTAGGACCATAAAGGTGGTTTCCATTGATTTGCAATAAGGCATGATAATTATCTTTATAGACTTAAGCACTAATGAATAGGTAATCATGAGATATCATGCTCAATCCCTGTTTGCTTTGCTTTTTATGTGGATAAGGGCAATCGATAAATAGGTAAATGTTTTCCGGTTTGTTGTTATTGAAAACTAGTGCATGCAGGTTGAAGCTCTTGCCGTAATAGTCCTACAGGTTGTTTGTCTCAAATTAGAGCTTCAAAATTGAGTTGAGTTAGCTCATGCTTGGAAGTGCCTAATGATGTTCTCATGTACTGCAAAATTGGAATGCATTTATATTTTGCTTATTGTAGCAATTTGGCAATCTAAGATGAAGGATAAGGTTGGTTCCTTTACTGTTGGGGATGCAATATGATTATCAGAAGGGGCACAAAATTAGTTTCTTCATGAAGGATGATAGACAACATGCATGTATTTTTGTGACATCCTCTTGCATATCACATATTCTATTCTGCTTATAGAAATGTTATCCATCATAAGCTACTGCCCAAATCTGTCGTCTGTCATATTGAAAGTGTGTCAATAGGTACGTTTCTTTTTAGACGTTGAATTGGGGTGTCAGATATCCATACACTTATTCTCAGAAGCAAGAGTGACAGGTTTATATTCAGGATCTTTGAAGACATGTGAGGAGGCAAAAGTTGACTTGAAATTGATCTTTCATTTCCTCATGCATATGCATTATAAATGGGTTGTTATGCAATCGCAATAGGGAATAAAGTTTGCTTTTTTTATGAGTTCTTTTAATGGACCCGATTTGGTTACATCGATGCCTATGATACTTTTCGGATCCCTTGCATGATGATTATAGTTGCTGCAGGATTATGTCTCTCTTTATGCCGATTGTCTATTGGTTTGGGATTCTCTTCATTCTTCTGCTGTAAATGATGCTTGATCAAGGTTTGTGCTTCTTCTTTCAAGCTGGTGGTATCGTTGGAATTCAGAAATTAAGATATATCTTGTTAGGCATGAAATTTGCAATGAGTTTCATTGAAGGATAACAGAACTCACAAATATCACTTGGATAGACGTGTCTCATTGATTTCGATGTAGCAACCAAGTAGCATAAATGTCTACTGTAATCTACTTCATGCATTCCCTTTATTCGCCAATGATGCAGCAATCTATTGTGTTTGTAGTTTATTAAATCATATGAACAGTCTGCAATCATGGTAGCAAGCATATTGGGTAGCATTCACATTCTTATGTATTAGGTAATGTTTATAATATGTACACCCCTACACCATCCTTGAGGCCCCGAAGGGGCCAAAATTTTTTTTACTTAACACAAACCATTAACATTATTAACACAAACTATTGCATTTGACACATTTAAATAAAAATCCCCCTTAAACCCCCTTTGGTTTGGGTGCATATTCACACGCCGGGTTACTCCCGCAACGAGAGTATGGATTATTGGCATATTTGCCATTTATTCCAAGATCTGGACCGTACATAGCGATCCTCGTTTGTGGGGTATGCATGTACAGTTTTTTGTATCGTATATTAAAGTTTGCAAAATACTATAAGGTTTGAGAGAATGTACTTAATGGTGTTAATTTTGTACATGTATTGTAAATTTTTATGACTCTCGCTGCCTCACGGCTTAACCCCCGCAGGAATATATGCACCCAAACCAAAGGGGGATTTTTATTTAAATGTGTCAAATGCAATAGTTTGTGTTAATAATGTTAATGGTTTGTGTTAAGTAAAAAATTTTTTGGCCTTCGGGCCTCAAAGGATGGTGTAGGGTGTACATATTATAAACATTACCTAATACTATAGTGATGGATGGTATATCATAGCCTCACAAATCTAACAAACTAGAGGTGCTCAAATTATGGAAACAAAAACATTGCATAGAATTAGACATATAGTATTATACCAATACCAATATTAATACATAAAGTAGTATGTGATAATAGAACTAATAATGAACAAGTCTTACACATGAGACATTCTATTTCTGTGATGCTAAATTGCCGATCAATCAAGCCATTGGTTAAATTCATTGCCACCTATATTGACCCGCTAAATTGGTTAAGCTCGATCAACCCCTCTTTCGAGGTTTGATATGCCACTATTAATTTGACCAACAGGTTGCTAACTGCAAACTGCTTCCATACATGCATACATACATGCTTTTCATACTACCGCGTTAAACAAGAAGGAACAATTGAATATTCAAAGTCTGGATGATTTACACTGGGATGAGTGTAGTTTTTGTCAATTATATCTTTAGGTACATTGGAATCTCGTGCAAGCTGCATTAATGCAGCAAGTGCAGAATTTGTACTTGGATTCGGTCCCTCTTCTTGTACCCTGCAAGAAACCCCAAATGTGGCCCAATAAGCAAGAAGTCTAGAGTTAACATTCAAATTCTGATTTATCACGTGGAACACCTATTCCATTTTCTTTAAAATGTTCCCTCAGATCCATTTGTTTTCGTGAGGTATTCCTAGTGCTCCTCTTCATCCACAAAATGAAAACTTAGTGGGATGTATGAAGTGTTGCTTCTAAATAATGAAACCTGGATATAAGGAGATGCAGCAAAATCTTCCACTGTAATTAACACACTCTTCGCTTCTGGGATTCCAAATAACAAAAGTTGGATGTGCAAATGCTTCAATTTGAAAAGGACACTAACAAGTCCTTTCACAATGTGTTAGTTTCTTGTATGGATCCAATTCCTTGCTTCGATCAATGCTCATCATCCCGCTACTGTAAACAATTGTGGCTTTTCTTAACTACTACCTAACAGTCTCATCATCCGCAAGGATGTGTCATGGTTAGAACCCGGACACCATTTTGTGCATAATGCATATTAAAATGTGGACCATCTTCCACAACTACATGAGCATTTCTAACCCAGTGTTGCCACAAGCGCATGTATTTGTATCACGGCCGCGACTTTGGGCTTGAAATGGTTTCTCCGTCATCGTGAGGAGTCTCAAATTATAGCACTATTGGGATGATTTACATCTTGGGGTGAAGGCGGATTATTGGGATGTTTAGCAGTTCTTGTTGGGGAGTCCATCCCGAGCACAAAATAAACCTACAATGCAAGCCAAAAGAATAAAAAATAGACAAGATACATACAGGAACAAAAAAAAATTGCAATGAAACATCGAAGAAGCGCATGCGGAGTTACGAAACATCGAGCTTCCGGTTTGTAGGTACGGAGGTAAAGCGGATAAATGTAAGCACGTTCCATGCTTCCTCGGCATCAATCAATTGCCCCTTTTATTACTCGGTCATACTTAGAACTGAACGAAACCCGAGCGATCGGCCCTAACCTTTTCCTAGAATCCGGATTCCGGCACTTTTGTCCCCGGACCCTTTTTCGACCCGGTAACATAAGCTATCTCTTCAGGCCTATCCTTAAAAATATCACGCCATGAGGCCAATATGGGCAGAGGGCAGGGCTTCTAATTTCTTACGCCCTTAGTCGTAAGTCCTCCCATTATCACGTGAGACCATAAGGTGATCGAAGCCCTATTGAAGGTATAAAATTGATTTGAAATATGTGGCTACGGATCCACGATACCTAAAACGTAGGATTACTAGGATTACCGCACCAAAGCGATCGACTTTGGGATTGTATCTTCAGCCACGCAGAGTAAAGGTCCATACCATCGGCATCTCCATCCGGGTCACATTATTGCACCCCCAAAAAAATAGCAACCCTATTTCTATTTTGTCCACCATTCCGCGTAGGAAAAGGAGGTCCCAATGTTCCTTTGTGTTGGCTAAAACCCTAAAATAATGGGAGGACCAAAATAAAGAAGCCTCCACCACGGATTTGCCACTTTTCTAAAATCAATCGGTACGACAAAGGGTGCACTCTAGAAATACTATTTAGTACACCTGGATGAATACGACCATCAAATCATATGAAAACCTTAGAGAAAACAGTACAAAAACAGAAAGAAAAACCCCCTGTTATAATGCTACATACAACTACCTATTTAAATTAAAATCCCCCTTAAACCCCCTTTGGTTTGGGTGCATATTCACACCACCCTACTGGCAACGAGTAACGGCTTGGATGGGCATATTTGCCCTTTATTCCAAGATTTGGACCGTACATAGCGATCCTCGTTTGTGGGGTATGCATGTACAAGTTTTTAGATACTGTATATTAAGGCTTGCAAAATACTATAAGGTTTGAGAGAATGTACTTAATGGTGTTAATTTTGTACATGTATTATAAATATATTTTTGGGGCTCTCGCTGCCCTACGTAACCCCCCGTGTGAATATGCACCCAAACCAAAGGGGGTTTAAGGGGGATTTTAATTTAAATAGGTAGTTGTGTGTTGATTGTTATATTAAAAACTTTTGGGCCCTTTGGGCCTAAAAAAATCAAACATAGTTAAACTTAGATGAACGAAGTAGATATATGCTCAATAAGGCCATGTAGGATTTGGAGTCATTGAGGCATTAATAGAACTTATAAACTATATAAATGGACGACTATGAAGCAAGAAGCGATCACATAAGGTTTGCAAGATGACAAAAAAGAAAACCACCACATATAGTTCTTATGAACCTCGGTGGAAACACACGCCATTGCATGATTAAGCTAATATGAACCCAGGAAACACACGCCATTGCATTAAGCTAATAGGCATAACGAAATAATTATTTAAATAAAGAACTAGAATTAAAATGGATATATTGAAGCATAGATGCTCTATTCAATCTTTTGTTGGATTTGAACCAACATAAACATCCACACCATCCAATATCCCCTCTTTTGCATTTTGTTGAAAGATGGTAAGACTATCCATTGCATTGCCATGTCATGCATTACATGATGCAGTAATGCATTCCAAACCAGCTGCAAACCAAACCAGACCAAGTGCATTCCAAACCAGGTGAGTGATACAAGCTCAGGAGACCACATAGATCCGCAATCAGAGATAAACCAATAGCTTTCAACTCTAGTTTATCTGAGGTAACGCGATCCACAAGGCAGCCATCAGCATATGTTCCCTTGTGTGTTTCAAGCTCAGGTGCACTTCATGTGCTTCCCCGGTAAGAGAATCAAAGCAGCTTTTGAGAAGTTGTGTTACCGCTGATTTCACTAACAAATCATGCTCCACATGGCAATAAGTGCATTTCGGGCAAGCTTTTGCAATAGGCAACGGATTTAATCGCTGCAAAAGCGAATCTCTCAGAGCGGTAGCCATTGTTTTCACGGTTCATGTGCACCTCACTTAAATAGTTACTTTTAGTGCATTATGATAGTCGAAATGCCAAGCTTTCCATGCAAAAGTGACAAGAGCCAATCTACCACCTTCTCATTATGCTTTAGCCACGAAGAAATAAGCTTACATAGAGTGTATGTCCAAGTTACAACAGATTGACTGTTGGCAGCACTTCTGGACAACTCCTATTGTATAATAGTCGACTACAGGGTGAATTGCCACTTTCCCTGTGTTAAAAACCAATGTTGCGATATAAGAAGAAGGAAAACATTTAAGAAAAGATACAATCTTGATATAACATGACACCTGAAAGGTTCCTATCAGCCATGAACTAATCATACACAAAGCAATTAATCAAGACAATTGTGTGCGTCATGCCAAACTCTGTTTTAGAGGAACAATATTACATTCAGCACAATATTACATTCAGCACAGTTGGTTAACCTGATTTAACATTTGACACTGTTAATTTAACCTGATTTATTGAAATGAGAAGACGTTCTTGTTACTAAATTACTCCTGCGGGTTAAAATTAATTAGGCAGAAGTTCACCATGTATAATTTTTCTTCACTAAAAACGGAGCCCTATGAAGCTCAATTCTTGCCAATGTTGAAGAAATCACAAAGACAAGAAAAAGAAGAAACATAAGTCATACCTTAGTTTGTCTTACCTATGCCCGATCCATTTCGAGCATATTCTCCAAAATCTGAGCCTACCATTCCATGATCTGCAGCAGAAGGAAGCTGTGAAAATGATCCTTTTTGTCCAGTGGCTTGCAACGCTCTTCAGCATGTGCTCCGTTGCATTGTAAAGACCAATCCTTCCTAGGACATAGATTGACTTCACATCTTCCAAAGGCTTCCCCAACACATTACCAGTTAAGGATTGTGGAGTAGGTCTAGGCTTGATCTGATGCTTGAGAGGGATACTACTACCGCCGGACTTGTTAGAATCATGAGGAACACTGCTGCCATTTGCAGCTGGTTTTGGTGGAGGATTATAAGCCGGGTAGGAAGGAGGGGGCAGGATTAAATCGAGCAGGTGGGTTTTTTTGCTCATGCCGGAGCTGGCTACTCCATTGCCGGGCGCGCTCATCGAAGCTCGCAAAGTTTGCTAAGCTCTCGCCCTAAATCATGGAGGTGTGTTGTTTATTAAGGATAAACAAATAAGAAATATATAAATACATGCAAAGAAAAAAAAAGGGGCTCTACCACAGATTTTCCCTTTCTCTAAAATCAATGGCTAAAAATTGAACGCACTCTAGAAATACTATTTAGTATATGCAAATGAATACGGCGACGAAATCATAGAAAAACCATGTAAAAAAACGTACAAAAATCTAAAAGTAACCCCCTGTTATTTTGCTACATATTCATGTCAATCAACCAAGATTCTGAAGTGGAACTCTTCCATCACATGCGATAAGTGATGTAAGATAAATAGAGGACTGAAGCATCTTACATCAAATGCATGTACAAATTCCAACGCTCCATGGAACGCCCATGGTAGACCGCCAGTATTCAACCTTTGAATGTGCCCATTGATGCCCCAAGACACTAGCATAAATGGGTAGAAGCGACTACTCATAAACGCTCTAGACGGGTTTCGCCCAGTTGGTTAAGGGCATGTCGGTTAGGAACGTCACAGTTGGTATCAGAGTAGGTCTCGAGTTCGAAGCTCCATGGGTGCTGTGATCATGGGTAATTTGCAAAGACTTGGTAATCATTGTGGCATGCTATGACATAGACATGGTATAGCCTTGGATGCCGGAGACCGAGCATAGTTCTAGTGGGAGATCAGAACGGGCCCCATGGTAGACCGCCGAAAGTATTCAAACCTTGAATGTGCTTGTGGGGCATTCCCAAGACAAGCATAAATGGGTAGAAGCGACTACTCATAAACGTCTAGACGGTTTTGCCCATTGATTGGTTAAGGCACCGCATAAATGGGTAGAAGCGACTACTCATAAACGTCTAGTCGGTTTTGCCCGTTGGTTAAGGGCATGTCGGTTAGGAACGTTCTGAGCTCCAAAGACTGATTCCTTCGCCCAACTTATATTGCAGATCTAAGTTCCCTTTAGTGTGCATGGTAAATAATGACAGTAGATTTGCTTCTTTTCTAGCTATTTAGATTTCTATCATCTATTTCTTTGTTTTGTGCTTTGTCTTTGCCTTTTTGTTGCTGCATGAGGTACCCTATTAATGTAAATGCATGGGAGCCTGATTTTGGCACAACAATTTATTGTTGGTATATCAGTAGCCTTTATATCGTTGTATATTATAGTTTTGTTGCAAATGTACTTAAAAATGCTTTGGTGTTTTTTTTATGTAAGATCAAAGCGACAAGATAGGCCTATGAGCAAACATTTTGTTCTTAACAGGATCTTGGCCTATTTGCATAGCTTGGGTTCTGCAAAACATTTCTGAATTATATAGACTATTTCCTTGAGCGCTTAGCCCAGTTGGTTAAGGGCATGTCGGTTAGGAACGTTACAGTTCCAAAGACTGGATTCCTTCTGCTCCAACTTATATTGCAGATCTAAGTTCCCTTTAGTGTGCATGGTAAATAATGATGATTTGCTTCTTTCTCTAACTATTTAGATTTCTATCATCTATTTCTTTGTTTTGTGCCTTGTCTTTGCCTTTTGTTGCCGCATGAGGTACCCTATTAATGTAAATGCATGGAGCTCCTCGATTTTGGCAAACAATTTATTGTTGGTATATCGGTAGCCTTTATATCGTTGTATATTATAGTTTTGTTGCAAATGTACTTAAAATGCTTTTGGTGTTTTTTTTTATGTAAGATCAAAGCAAAGATTAGGCCTATGAGCAAACATTTTGTTCTTAACAGATCTTGGTCTATTTGCATAGCCCGGGTCCATAAAACATTTCAAAATTATATAGACTATTTCTCCAGCTTAGCCCAATTGGTTAAGGGCATGTTTAGGAACGCATAGCCCAAAAGACCCGATTCCTTCTGCTCCAACTTATATTGCGAGATCTATTCTATTCTATTCCTTTAGTGTGCATGGTAAATAATGATGATAGATTTGCTTCTTTTCTAGCTATTTAGATTTCTATCATCTATTTCTTTGTTTTGTGCTTTGTCTTTGCCTTTTGTTGCCGCATGAGGTACCCTATTAATGTAAATGCATGGGAGCCCCATTTTGGCACACCAATTTATTGTTGGTATATCAAGAGCCTTTTATATGGTTTTGTATATTATAGTTTTGTTGCAAATGTACTTAAAATGCTTTTGTTTTTTTTTTTATGTAAGATCAAAGCAAAGATTAGGCCTATGAGCAAACATTTTGTTCTTGATGAGGATCTTGGCCTATTTGCATAGCTTGGGTTACGCAAAAAACATTTCAATTATATAGACTATTTCTCCGGAAAAGCCAAATTGATTTATTTTATAGGTTGCCTCTTAAAAGGTGGAAAACTTTATGAATAGAATAGAATAGAATAGATTTTTTAACGCCCACGGAGACCAATAGGTCATGGGACCCATACAATGGGCTAGTACAATCATTACTACTAGGATTAAAAAACCCCTGCCTCGAAAGGTTTTCAAGGGAAAAACCTTTGCAGTAATGATGATACTAGACAAGCGGAAGCTTCAACTCGATGCTTTGTATTGACAACCGATTTTACTTAATTCTTTGATGTTCTAAAGTGAACATCATGGCTGCTTTTGTCCAGTTATGTTTTATGTATTTCCTTAGATCCGCCTCCTATATTTGCAGTGAAAAAATAAGTGCTTGAAAGCAACTTCCAGATATTGACGAGTTACAATCATGGATGTTCCATCATTATTATGTCCCATTGTGAACATTGCTTTTATTCTCTGTAAACTATAAGAGAGAGATCAGTCTTAGTGCGATATATTATTTGGATTAATGGCATGAGAACTACTTTGACCTGCACCCTCTTGCTCAAGTATATTTGCAAGCACATATGTTGCTGGCATGTGGTAAGCTCAGTGATGAAATTATGCAATGTGTTGCTAGATTGCGCCTTCTCTTACCCTATTCTGATCCATTCTTAATAAATCCACCAAATTCTGTAACAAGATGTTTATGGTGAAGGATGTGTGGTTGCATGTCTGAGTCGCATGGATATTTGAGGGCTTTCTATTACAGCATTGCCAGACAAGATGTTTGTTGCAGCATACTTTACAATAAACAGATGCAACATCCAACTCTTGAGACTTTGTTGAATACAAGTTGTGTGTCCTCTGAATGTGCTCTTTGATGCTAGAAGATTGAAGACTTTGATTTTGCCCAGTGGTAAGTTATCTTTTGATTTGCTTATTAAGCCAAGTTGACTGTACTTTCTAGCTTTTCTTGCATGGTTAGGTTGCTCACTGGTTTGAAGTCGAGAGATTACATGATTCTACCTGTTCGAGCATGTAAAGTGCCTGATTCAATTTATCAAGTGTTGTTTCTCCAATGATTCTACTTATCGAGCATGTATTGTGTCTGATTCAATTTATCAAATGTTCTAATGCTCACTGATGCTTTTAAAAGTTTCACTTTTTGATTTCAATAAAGACTCAGGAGAAAATATCATTGGTCCATTCTAGAACAAATGTGCAAGGATGGATTGCTCACAGATTTGCAATTACTATATTAGCAGTATTCTGCCTTTTGCATGAAGAATGCTTGATTCTATTAATCGAATGTTCTCCAATTTTAATGCTCACTTATTATTTCAAATGCTGGATTTCTTTGTCAAATAAAGGACAACTAACATCATTGGTCCATTATTAGTAATATGGTTCATTGTTCACCTTTTCTTCTCATAGGCCGATTGGCCTATGGGTCCCATAGGCCGATTGGCCTCGATGGATCGATAAAAAAATCATTCTCATTCTCATTCTTTAGAGACTCAATAGCGATTTCTTTATTTGTTGTTAATTTCTTTTTCAAATAAAACACTTAAAAATAACATCATTGGTTCATTGTTGAAGCAATGTGTAGATGTTGACATACGGATTTATAATATCTTAAACATTTGTATTCAATGTATGCTTCTGAGTTTTCCCATGGGTGGCTTTTGCAATCTTATTGTAGCCCAGGTCATCAGGTCATCAGCCATACACAGTACTTTTCTTGAGCCAATATCTCCAATACAACAACAATTTGTGTGATGCCGGGTGAATTTGAACTTGAATTGCAAGCAATTATTAGAGGCAACAACAACATTCTCAAGGTTCATATAGGTTTATCCATATTTGTTAGAGCAAAAAAATCTTACATCATGCTTGCCCTAACTTCATAAGGCTAGCGAGAATATTGTATATGATCGAGCTCCCTTGCATCTAAAATGATTGCATTTTTGGAAATTTCACAACTACATTGCCCATGCTACCTGTTCTACATTCTCAAGTTGATGCTTCGGTGCATGGATTACACAACACAACATTCTAAGCACAATATCACAGGCCCTTGCCAAACATAAGAACATAGCGATCCATCTTCCTTCTTCCATTTTAAATTAAAATTTAGCAAGGTCTTCTACAAATGTTTGCACCGTCATCAGTACCTATAGTTGTTCTCACATGCACTTGCACTTAATGCAAAATAATAGTGTTGCACCACAAAAGTTGGTATTCAAGTTTGTAATATTTATGATATTTAGGTTCTATATGTTTTAATATAATCATAATCATCATAAGATCAAACTTTCATAACATTAGCATAAGTTGAAAAGAGCTAAGATTAGTCTAATTTGAAAAGAGCATAGTCTTGCAACTCCTTATGATCTCAACATTTACATCTCTTTCTGCCTACGTAATTGTTTATCTTGCCCTTAAAGTTAGTAAATTAATTGCACACACTTATTACCATTATATTTTTGTTACCTTATATAATACACCCATTACCATGATATCTTTGTTATATCACAACTAAAAGGGACCTACATCGACCACACTACACAAACATGTCTTTGTGCCATTGTAGCCTTACCATAATGACAATGTTCATTCTTTCAAAAATAGCATTGTATAGATGTCACAATGTTGGATTTTCACCTCCAAAGCAAGGTGATGATATCAAAATTTATTTGGAGGATTTTCATTGGTAATGATGATTCTCCTGGCCTGAGGTTGTTGGTGCAGTCGATTCAGCATTGTCTCCCATTTCATAAGGCCACCATTAAGCCCCTCCTTCCTTGGGCTTTACTTTATCATATGCATCCGTATCCTAATTGTTACGAATGCTCTATTCTTCCTGCAAATTCATCAACTTATTAGAAAACAAAATACCACAGGGTACTCGTTTTACCACCCAACCGGACCAACTAGAAGAGATATCACCAAGTCAAGCTACTCCGCAAGACTGTATAAGAACAAACTCTTTCTAGTCACCAACCACTGGTGTTACATGAACTCCTTCTAATGATATGATCAAGCAAGGAACAAGAGAAGATACTAGAATAAGAGGGTAAGGCTAGGCACATCATCAACATAGGAAGAAGCAGATCTAGTTGTGCAGTCAACTCAGACCCCTATGCACCTTTCTGGGCATAACTTTCAAACCGTAAGGAATCTATGGACAACCAAGTCCAATCTGAAAACTAGACTTCAAGGGCTTTCCAACAAGGTAAGGATCGCCGATTTCTGAGTTGTGGTCGCGGAGATATCACATCTCAAAGTTGTCCTTCTATTTATAGGTAACAATACCTTTTTTTTGCCTTTTTGCCTCTAAATAAAGGTCAAGGTTTATTTCTAGCTCTCTTTGATAATAGCAAGGTTTAGACATACTTGGATGACTTTCTTACTTGATCATATCAATAAATATTGTTCCATGCAAGGCCACTCCCCCGAAAACCATTATTAGTTATTAACCTTAAACCATATCACTAATGCTTCTCCCTTTCTAAAGGGGTTGCTTGCTGCTTGGGACACTGTCAGGTCTCTTTTCCATATTAATCCTGAGGCATCTCTTCAGTTGTCAACTCCATGCTGGTGGATTCCTTTGCGAGACATTCCACGAATGTGCCTCTAAGTGTGGTTGTTCATCCAAAGACACAACGACGATGGATAGCACCGGGTATAAGCACTATTGCGACTTTGGTATGAGTCCGGTCATCTCATGTCATGGGAAGCATTTAGAACAAAGTTCTTGTTGTGCGTATGTGACAGAGTAATCTGGAATCATATTACTGCATTGTTGCCACGATTTTGGTCCACATATTGAGGTAGTCGTATGGGGTTGCCATCGGGATATCCAGCCAAAGGCGGTTTGTGTCTTCCAGTATAAATTGCTTTTGCATTCAAATCTTGCCTCCATCTAATAGGTGGCATCTTCAGTCCCTCAGCCACAATGGAAAAGTGTTTGGATATGGGTATGGGATAAGCCGCCACAATGGATAAGTGTTTGGATGGCATTCTCGAATAAGGGCTCGTGATGATAACGCACAAAAGCCCCCCGACAAAAAGAACATCCTTATCAAAACGATCGAGGTCAAGGTTGAAGGATGGCCAAAAAAGGACAAGGTCGTGGAAGAACTGAAAGAGACGCCAAACTGAAAACCAAGCAGGGAAAGCCCCTCCCCGCCGAAGTATCAAAGAAAGAGAGTCAAGGGAACTGCCCGAGAGCCGAGAAAATTCCATAATAAGTCGATGAAGAACATGCAAGAAATAACGATTCACAAACAAAATAGAGCCCCCCGTAAAATGCATGCATGCATGGGAGAGATGCATGTCACCATTCGAGAATACCGATCCGATGGCTCGGATTGATGGCATTAAAAAAGTGGAATATTTTTAAGAAGCTACATCTCGCCATGGAAAACACATCTATGTAAACTTCATGAATGGCTAAAATTCACATGGACATCAAAATGTATTTAGATTCTAGAATGGGACTCGCGATGAAACCAACAAACCGCCGCTTCTCATTCATCTCAAAGATTTTCTACAATGGTGGATAGTGGGTAGCCGCATTACATGCGAACTACCCATAAAAAAAATAACGGAAAATCCAATTATATCATTTGGACCCCAACAAAATACAATGCTAATAGAGATCAATAGTGTACCGCCGAAAGCTTATCACCGGGATTAAAAACCGCCCTTCTGGTTTTCGAGGAAAACCCTAGTGATAAGCCTTCCCGGGCAAGGGGCTTGGACAAACGTAAGGCATAAAAATTCGCTCCCCAAAACCCACCTAATGGAAAAGTCGAAACAGATGTCACCGCAACCCTGACCGCACATCACCAACAAAACAACAAGACAAACCAAACCTCCCAGAGTGGAGGGTTGATTACAGCCCGTGCCACGCGATAAAAAAATAATAACAAAGAAGGGGGAGGGTGGGTTCAAAGAGAATAAGGTATCACTGAGAGAGAAGAGGAAGCCCGATGAGAAGTCGGGCGTAAACGCCTCTAAAATAGCGGTTCCAACTGGAATCGCATGCCCGCCGCATGCATGCAAAAATGATGCTCGTCCCATTCTAGAATGGCGATCCGATGGCTCTGGATCGATGGGATTCTAGAATGGGACTCGCATGAAACCAACAAACCGCCCGAATACCAAAGGACTTCCTTAACAAACTAGGATCGAGGACGAAGGTCACAGGATGAAGGCTAAAGGCCGAGAACTGACAAAGATGAAAGAAAACGCCAATTAATAAAACCAGGCAGAAGAAGCCCCTCCCCCGCCTGAAACAATTCAAAGAGAATAAGGTAATCATTGAGAGAGAAGAGGAAGCCCCGATGAGAAGTCGGGCGTAAACGCCTAAAATAAGTCCCAACCGAATCGGGCATGCGCCCGCATGCATGCAAAACATGCATGCTCGTCCCATTCTAGAATGGCGATCCGATGGCTCGGATCGATGGGAATATAAAGACCATGCTTTGATGAGAATAGAAAATAAACTTCATGAATTGGACCACAAAACCATCATTGTTTGCAAAATGCTTTAGATCGCTTCAAAATGACAATGAATTAGGCTATAATTCCCAATGTATGTGCGGCAATGTCAAGCACATTTTTACTAATCCTATTGTTTAAATTTGGTTTTTCCTTATTATGAAAACCTTTTGGATTTTTTTCTTAAGTTGTTTTCCTAAAGTTTCAAAGCTTTTTACCTGCCGAAAAAAAGTCTCAGTATGCCAAAAATCGAGTTGTAGCTTTTTCCATTATTTAAAAATTGGCATTTTGGGTTATTTGTCCAGTCGGATTCCTTATCCTCCGCATCCTCGGCATGGAGGCCACAGAGATGATCGAGGTTTCTACATTATCTGACAAGATATTACGTTTGCCATAGAAATTTCCCTGCCTTTGATTTCTGGCAGAGATGCTGTTGATAATTATAGCACACATGAGCCGATTTGAAGACTTTGCCCCTTTTTTATTTTCAGATCACATGCATGATTGTGGGCAAGACAATATCTGGATGTAGTTTTTCCCTATGATTTCGTGATCGATCCCGATTATGGTGCATGTTTAGAGGTGGCGATCTTGGTGTGCGGTGCTGGCTCATGGATGGATTGAAAGCTCCATGCCAATAGGCTGCTTGATCCGACCACGCCGATGGCACCTTAGTTCACTTCAGTAAGGCCTTATTCATCCGTAAACATGTACATTATGCT
This sequence comes from Isoetes taiwanensis, assembly GCA_021234155.1. Taxonomy (NCBI): domain Eukaryota; kingdom Viridiplantae; phylum Streptophyta; class Lycopodiopsida; order Isoetales; family Isoetaceae; genus Isoetes; species Isoetes taiwanensis. Next base: position 169,588 of record JAJEKV010000342.1, on the reverse strand, counting down.
CTTTCGATCCATTGGATCAAAATTTATGGTGATTTGAGGGCAACGGTGAAGAGTTCGGTAATTTCTTGCTTTTAGGACCATAACTGGTGGTTTCCATTGATTTGCAATAAGGCATGATAATTATCTTTATAGACTTAAGCACTAATGAATAGGTAATCATGAGATATCATGCTCAATCCCTGTTTGCTTTGCTTTTTATGTGGATAAGGGCAATCGATAAATAGGTAAATGTTTTCCGGTTTGTTGTTATTGAAAACTAGTGCATGCAGGTTGAAGCTCTTGCCGTAATAGTCCCTACAGGTTGTTTGTCTCAAATTAGAGCTTCAAAATTGAGTTGAGTTAGCTCATGCTTGGAAGTGCCTAATGATGTTCTCATGTAATCGCAAAATTGGAATGCATTTATATTTTGCTTATTGTAGCAATTTGGCAATCTAAGATGAAGGATAAGGTTGGTTCCTTTATCGTTGGGGATGCAATATGATTATCGGCGGGGCACAAAATTAGTTTCTTCATGAAGGATGATAGACAACATGCATGTATTTTTGTGACATCCTCTTTGCATATCACATATTCTATTCTATCCATCTATGACATAAGCTACGCCCCAATCATTCAGTCTATTATATTGAAAGTGTGTCAATAGGTACGCTTCTTTTTAGACGCTTGAATTGGGGTGTCGATATCCATACACTTATTCTCGTAAGCAAGAGGACAGGTTTATATTCGTGGATCTTTGAAGACATGTGAGGAGGCAAAAGTTGAAGGAACTTGATCTTTCATTTCCTCATGCATATGCATTATACATGGGTTGTTATCTTGTTGCAATAGGGAATAAAGTTTGCTTTTTTTATTCATGAAGTTCTTTTAATGGACCTCAGATTTGGTTACATCCGATGCCTATGATACTTTCGATCTCTTGCATGATGATTATAGTTGCCGCAGGATTATGTCTCTCTTTATGCCGATTGTCTATTGGTTTGGGATTCTCTTCATTCTTCACTGTAAATGATGCTTGATCAAGGTTTGTGCTTCTTCTTTCAAGCCGGGTGGTATCGTTGGAATTCAGAAATTAAGATATATCTTGTTAGGCATGAAATTTGCAATGAGTTTCATTGAAGGATAACAGAACTCACAAATATCACTTGATAGACGTGTCTCATTGATTTAGATGTAGCAACCAAGTGGCATAAATGTTCATCAAATCTACTTCATGCATTCTCTTTATTTGCCAATGATGCAGCAAATCTATTGTGTTTGTAGTTTATTAAATCATATGAACGAGCCTGCGCAAATCATGGTAGCAAGCATATTGGGTAGCATTCACATTCTTATGTCTTGCTATATTCATGTCAATCAACCAAGATTCGGCGTGGAACTCTTCCATCACATGCGATAAGTGATGTAAGATAAATAGAGGACTCAAGCATCTTTTACATCAAATGCATGTACAAATTCAACGCTCCTATAACGGGCCCATGGTAGACCGCCGAGTATTCAACATTGAATGTGCCTGTATGCGTTCCCAAGACACTGGCATAAATGGGTAGAAGCGACTACTCATAAACGCCTAGACGGTTTCGCCTAGTTGGTTAAGGGCATGTCGGTTAGAACGCCACAGCTTGGTATCGAGCAGGTCTCGAAGTTCGAAGTCTCCATGGGTGCTTGTATGCATGGGTAATTTGCAAAGACTTGGTAATCCTTGTGGCATGGTATGACATAGACATGGTATAGCCTTGGATGCTCGAGGACGAGCATAGTTCTAGTGGGAGAGACTGTAACGGGCCCATGGTAGACCGCTCGAGTATTCAAACCTTGAATGTGCTTGTGGGGCATTCCCAAGACACCGGCATAAATGGGTAGAAGCGACTACTCATAAACGTCTAGACGGTTTTGCCCAGTTGGTTAAGGGCACCGGCATAAATGGGTAGAAGCGACTACTCATAAACGTCTAGACGGTTTTGCCCAGTTGGTTAAGGGCATGTCGGTTAGGAACGTTACAGTTCCAAAGACTGGATTCCTTCTGCTCCAACTTATATTGCAGATCTAAGTTCCCTTTAGTGTGCATGGTAAATAATGACAGTAGATTTGCTTCTTTTCTAGCTATTTAGATTTCTATCATCTATTTCTTTGTTTTGTGCTTTGTCTTTGCCTTTTTGTTGCTGCATGAGGTACCCTATTAATGTAAATGCATGGGAGCCTAATTTTGGCACAACAATTTATTGTTGGTATATCAGTAGCCTTTATATCGTTGTATATTATAGTTTTGTTGCAAATGTACTTAAAATGCTTTGGTGTTTTTTTTTTTTTATGTAAGATCAAAGCAGCATTAGGCCTATGAGCAAACATTTCGTTCTTAACAGGATCTTGGCCTATTTGCATAGCTTGGGTTCTGCAAAACATTTCTGAATTATATAGACTATTTCTCCGAAAGCTTAGCCCAGATGTCGGTTAGGAACGCATAGTTCAAAGACCGGATTCCTTCTCGCTCCAACTTATATTGCGGATCTAAGTTCCCTTTAGTGTGCATGGTAAATAATGACAAGATTTGCTTCTTTTCTAGCTATTTAGATTTCTATCATCTATTTCTTTGTTTTGTGCTTTGTCTTTGCCTTTTTGTTGCTGCATGAGGTACCCTATTAATGTAAATGCATGGGAGCCTAATTTTGGCACAACAATTTATTGTTGGTATATCAGTAGCCTTTATATCGTTGTATATTATAGTTTTGTTGCAAATGTACTTAAAATGCTTTGGTGTTTTTTTTTTTTTTTTTTATGTAAGATCAAAGCAAAGATTAGGCCTATGAGCAAACATTTCGCTCTTAATGTGATCTTGGCCTATTTGCATAGCTTGGGTTCTGCAAAACATTTCTGAATTATATAGACTATTTCTCTGAGCGCTTAGCCCAGTTGGTTAAGGGCATGTCGGTTAGGAACGTTACAGTTCCAAAGACTGGATTCCTTCTGCTCCAACTTATATTGCAGATCTAAGTTCCCTTTAGTGTGCATGGTAAATAATGACAGTAGGTTTGCTTCTTTTCTAGCTATTTAGATTTCTATCATCTATTTCTTTGTTTTGTGCCTTGTCTTTGTCTTTTTGTTGCTGCATGAGGTACCCTATTAATGTAAATGCATGGGAGCCTGATTTTGGCACAACAATTTATTGTTGGTATATCAGTAGCCTTTATATCATTGTATATTATAGTTTTGTTGCAAATGTACTTAAAATGCTTTGGTGTTTTTTTTTTATGTAAGATCAAAGCAGCATTAGGCCTATGAGCAAACATTTTGTTCTTAACAGGATCTTGGCCTATTTGCATAGCCTGGGTTCTGCAAAACATTTCTGAATTATATAGACTATTTCTCTGAGCGCTTAGCCCAGTTGGTTAAGGGCATGTCGGTTAGGAACGTTACAGTTCCAAAGACTGGATTCCTTCTGCTCCAACTTATATTGCAGATCTATTCTATTCTATTCCTTTAGTGTGCATGGTAAATAATGACAGTAGATTTGCTTCTTTTCTAGCTATTTAGATTTCTATCATCTATTTCTTTGTTTTGTGCTTTGTCTTTGCCTTTTTGTTGCTGCATGAGGTACCCTATTAATGTAAATGCATGGGAGCCTGATTTTGGCACAACAATTTATTGTTGGTATATCAGTAGCCTTTATATCGTTGTATATTATAGTTTTGTTGCAAATGTACTTAAAATGCTTTGGTGTTTTCTTTTTTTATGTAAGATCAAAGCAGCATTAGGCCTATGAGCAAACATTTTGTTCTTGACAGGATCTTGGCCTATTTGCATAGCTTGGGTTCTGCAAAACATTTCTGAATTATATAGACTATTTCTCTGAGCGCTTAGCCAAATTGATTTATTTTATAGGTTGCCTCTTAAAAGGTGGAAAACTTTTATGAATAGAATAGAATAGAATAGATTTTTTAACGTCCACCCGAGACCAATAGGTCATGGGACCCATACAATGGGCTAGTACAATCATTACTACTAGGATTAAAAACCCACCGAAAGGTTTTCAAGGGAAAAACCTTTGCAGTAATGATGATACTAGACAAGCGGAAGCTTCAACTCGATGCTTTGTATTGACAACCGATTTTACTTAATTCTTTGATGTTCTAAAGTGAACATCATGGCTGCTTTTGTCCAGTTATGTTTTATGTATTTCCTTAGATCCGCCTCCTATATTTGCAGTAAAGGAAAAATAAGTGCTTGAAAGCAACTTCCAGATATTGACGAGTTACAATCATGGATGTTCCATCATTATTATGTCCCATTGTGAACATTGCTTTTATTCTCTCTAAACTATAAGAGAGAGATCAGTCTTAGTGCGATATATTATTTGGATTAATGGCATGAGAACTACTTTGACCTGCACCCTCTTGCTCAAGTATATTTGCAAGCACATATGTTGCTGGCATGTGGTAAGCTCAGTGATGAAATTATGCAATGTGTTGCTAGATTGCGCCTTCTCTTACCCTATTCTCGATCCATTCTTAATAATTCCACCAAATTACGAACAAGATGTTTATGGTGAAGGATGTGTGGTTGCATGTCTTAGTCGCATGGATATTTGAGGGCTTTCTATTACAAAGATTGCCGTGCAAGATGTTTGTTGCAAAAGATACTTTACAATAAACAGATGCAACATCCAACTCTTGAGACTTTGTTGAATACAAGTTGTGTGTCCTCCTCAATGTGCTCTTTGATGCTAGAAGATTGAAGATTTTGATTTTGCCCAAAGGTAAGTTATCTTTTGATTTGCTTATTAAGCCAAGTTGATCAGTACTTTCTAGCTTTTCTTGCATGGTTAGGTTGCTCACTGGGTTTGAAGTCGAGAGATTACATGATTCTACCTGCTCGAGCATGTAAAGTGCCCGATTCAATTTATCAAGTGTTGTTTCTCCAATGATTCTACTTATCGAGCATGTATTGTGTCCGATTCAATTTATCAAATGTTCTAATGCTCATCGATGCTTTTAAAAGTTTCACTTTTTGATTTCAATAAAGACTCGAGGAGAAAATATCATTGGTCCATTCTAGAACAAATGTGCAAGGATGGATTGCTCACAGATTTGCAATTACTATATTAGCGAGATACGCCTTTTGCATGAAGAATGCTTGATTCTATTAATTGAATGTTCTCCAATTTTAATGCTCACTTATTATTTCAAATGCTGGATTTTTTGTCAAATAAAGGACAACTAACATCATTGGTCCATTATTAGTAATATGGTTCATTGTTCACCTTTTTCTTCTCATAGGCCGATTGGCCTATGGGTCCCATAGGCCGATTGGCCTCAAAGGGACTTATAAAAATCATTCTCATTCTCATTCTTTAGAGAGACTCAATAAGCGTTTCTTTATTTGTTGTTAATTTCTTTTTCAAATAAAACACTTAAAAATAACATCATTGGTTCATTGTTGAAGCAATGTGTAGATGTTGACATACCTGATTTATAATATCTTAAACATTTGTATTCAATGTATGCTTCGAGTTTTCCCATGGGTGGCTTTTGCAATCTTATTGTAGCCTGTCATCGGTCATCACCATACACAAGACTTTTTCTTGAGCCAATATCTCCAATACAACAACAATTTGTGTGATGCTTGTGAATTTGAACTTGAATTGCAAGCAATTATTAGAGGCAACAACAACATTCTCAAGGTTCATATAGGTTTATCCATATTTGTTAGAGCAAAAAAAATCTTACATCATGCTTGCCCTAACTTCATAAGGCTAGCGAGAATATTGTATATGATCGAGCTCCCTTGCATCTAAAATGATTGCATTTTGGAAATTTCACAACTACATTGCCCATGCTACCTGCTCTACATTCTCAAGTTGATGCTTCCTGCATGGATTACACAACACAAAGATTCTAAGCACAATATCACAGGCCCTTGCCAAACATAAGAACATAGCGATCCATCTTCCTTCTTCCATTTTAAATTAAAATTTAGCAAGGTCTTCTACAAATGTTTGCAACATCAGTACCTATAGTTGTTCTCACATGCACTTGCACTTAATGCAAAATAATAGTGTTGCACCACAAAGTTGGTATTCAAGTTTGTAATATTTATGATATTTAGGTTCTATATGTTTTAATATAATCATAATCATCATAAGATCAAACTTTCATAACATTAGCATAAGTTGAAAAGAGCTAAGATTAGTCTAATTTGAAAAAGAGCATAGTCTTGCAACTCCTTATGATCTCAACATTTACATCTCTTTTCTGCCTACGTAATTGTTTATCTTGCCCTTAAAGTTAGTAAATTAATTGCACACACTTATTACCATTATATTTTGTTACCTTATATAATACACCCATTACCATGATATCTTTGTTATATCACAACTAAAAAGGGACCTACATCGACCACACTACACAAACATGTCTTTGTGCCATTGTAGCCTTACCATAATGACAATGTTCATTCTTTCAAAAATAGCATTGTATAGATGTCACAATGTTGGATTTTCACCTCCAAAGCAAGGTGATGATATCAAAATTTATTTGGAGGATTTTCATTGGTAATGATGATTCTCCCGGCCTGAGGTTGTTGGTGCAAATATTCAAAGATTGTCTCCCATTTCATAAGGCCACCATTAAGCCCCCTCCTTCCTTGGGCTTTACTTTATCATATGCATCCGTATCCTAATTGTTACGAATGCTCTATTCTTCCTGCAAATTCATCAACTTATTAGAAAACAAAATACCACAGGGTACTCGTTTTACCACCCAACCGGACCAACTAGAAGAGATATCACCAAGTCAAGCTACTCCGCAAGACTGTATAAGAACAAACTCTTTCTAGTCACCAACCACTGGTGTTACATGAACTCCTTATAATGATATGATCAAGCAAGGAACAAGAGAAGATACTAGAATAAGAGGGTAAGGCTAGGCACATCATCAACATAGGAAGAAGCAGATCTAGTTGTGCAGTCAACTCAGACCCCTATGCACCTTTCTGGGCATAACTTTCAAACCGTAAGGAATCTATGGACAACCAAGCCCAATCTGGAAACTAGACTTCAAGGGCTTTCCAACAAGGTAAGGATCGCTGATTTCTGAGTTGTGGTCGCGGAGATATCACATCTCAAAGTTGTCCTTCTATTTATAGGTAACAATACCTTTTTTTTTGCCTTTTGCCTCTAAATAAAGGTCAAGGTTTATTTCTAGCTCTCTTTTGATAATAGCAAGGTTTAGACATACTGGATGACTTTCTTACTTGATCATATCAATAAATATTGTTCCATGCAAGGCCACTCCCCCGAGCACCATTATTAGTTATTAACCTTAAACCATATCACTAATGCTTCTCCCTTTCTAAAGGGGTTGCTTGCTGCTTGGGACACCGCAGTCTCTCTTTTCCATATTAATCCCCGAGGCATCTCTTCAGTTGTCAACTCCATGCTGGTGGATTCCTTTGCGTGACATTCCACGTAATGTGCCTCTAAGTGTGGTTGTTCATCCAAAAGACACAACGACGATGGATAGCAGCTGGGTATAAGCACTATTGCGTCTTTGGTATGAGTCCGGTCATCTCATGTCATGGGGAAGCATTTAGAACAAAGTTCTTGTTGTGCAGATGGGACAGAGTAATCTGGAATCATATTGCTGCATTGTTGCCAAGGTGATTCGGTCCACATATTGAGCTAGTCGTATGGGGTTGCCATCGATATCCGACCAAGGCGGTTTGTGTCTTCTGTGGTATAAATTGCTTTGCATTCTGAAATCTTGCCTCCATCTAATAGGTGGCATCTTCGTGTCCCTCACCACAATGGAAAAGTGTTTGATATGGGTATGGGATAAGCCGCTTCATCCCAAAGTAGTAGTTTTGTGGTGGCAAGTGATCCATAGATGCCTCGTAGTCAACAGGTTAGTCCATAAAATGGATAATCGGATTTCGTGAGCTCATCCTTTATGCCGAGAAGGGTTGAGATTATTGAGCATTGTTTTTCTTGTGTGAGCGGCTTCCGCGTGGCATGGTCTTGGTTGTTGACCCTATTTGGCATCTCGATCTAGCCAGCAAATTTTGCTTGCTATCTATCCTGATGCTTGGTCCAAACTACGAAAACAAGCTTTTCATCTCGCATGTGGCTGGCTTTATGCGGTCAATCCGAAGAGAAGGAGGTTCTTTATCTTTAAGGGCGTAGATACTGCAAAAGATGAGATTGTTCTTCAAGCATGCGAAAATAAAATTGTTATGGAGCATAATGGTTCTTCTCTTGATCAAGAGAAGAAAGTATTGATCCGCATACTTACCTTCGATTCATTCTTTGCATAGGTAGGTGGTTGTGCTTTCGGTTGGATCGGTTTGTCCACCGGGTTATAATCTGCCTTTTGCATTTTATGTTGCTCTAGTTTTTAGTTGGTGAATAAAGCTTGTCGTCCTTCAAAAAAAAAAAAAAAAACTTCACACATTCCTACAATAAAATTGTATTTATGCCCGGCAACGCCGGGCACCCATTAAGTATTGGAAATCGTTGATAATTGCATAATAAACCGGTGATTGTGCAATTTGCTAGCCATTCCAAGAGATGAAGGTAAAGCATGAAACATAAGGTTACCTAAATATCCTAAAGGTTGCATATTTTACCCAAATCCCATTGAGTTTTGTTGACGAGGGGCATTTTGAGAAATAATCAAATTATAAAAGACATTTTTGTAAAATACGTAAAGTAGTAAAGTAGGGGTATTTAGGTAATTTAACCAAAGTTAAACTACAAATTTTAAATACACGTATTTTTTTTTTTTAGCACACCAGCCCTACCGGGCCTACAGCCTTTCCTCAAATTCTAGCCTATCCACGTGTCATTTCCATGTCATCAAAATCTGATGTGCCTTATTTTGCATCGTCAGATCTCTACTTTCACAAATCTAAGGCCAGGGAAATTAGAAAATCGGCAAAAAATAGCTACGGAGATGCAAAGGGTCAAGCGAATAACTTCTTCTTTCCCTCCATCCGACTTTGTGAAGGAGATGGCACCAGACCAGATATGTGAAGCAAAGCAAGAAATTTTCTTGTCATTTTGTACTGTCACCCTCGAGTTTTCTCTGCCATATCTTCGGTATTTTTTTTTTCAAAACGGTGTCGTTACACTGGATATTGGATATGGCAGGGGATTCCTCGATTTAAGACCCCAATGCAATTTTTCCAACAATGTGCATTACTCGCCCGCTATCTGATGGCTCCTCACCTTCTACGATTTTCTTAGGCCTATTCACTCTTTGTGAAGGAGACGGCACCAGATTTGCAAAGAAGAGTAAGATTTTCTTGGTCATTCTCTACTTTCTATCCTCGAGTTTTCTCTGTCTGCTCTTCAGCCATTTGAAGCTCTCCCGGCCCACTCGATCTTTTTTTTTTTTTGTCAAATACAAATGCATTTGGCGCCTAGGATAGTCAGTTCAGAGTCAATGGCATCCATCTCCGTAAGTGTGGCTAACACAAAGTGGATAAGCAGATGCTCATTGACCCCGGATGTAGCAAAATTTTAAGGCAGATCAGATGGCCTTTGACCTTTTTCTCAAAAGCCTATTGCAGATCAAAAAGCTCAAAATCCATTGTATTTGGCTATAGGCGCTTGATGATTGGTGCAAAACGACCTTGTGATGCTTATGTTCTACCGTGTTAGATTCATAAAAGGTGCCGATATGTGGAAACGAAACTTCATTCACGGTGCTTATACAGCCTTTGAGTTTTAAAAGTTTGAATATTTAATCGGGTTTGTTTCAAAGGCTCTCGCGGGTGATAAAATATAACAAGGTCGATTTTGATAGTTTAATCCTTGAACATGGTTTTAGGCTCGCCTTCGATTATGGCACGCCAAACCTTTGCTATGCTCTATTGCATGGCTTGCTATTTCTTTATTTTCTTCATATGAAATATGCAAGATTGCACTTGCCGAGATGAAACATACAAAACCCATTCTTTAGAAGCATGCAAATCCACCATGTTTGTGATACCGTAGGTGTAAATCCATTGATTTATCTTTTTGTAGAGTCCAGAGTAGAGTCACCAGAATCATATCGATATACAATAGATATATTGCCTTCATTTTATAGAACTCGCATATTCACACGAAAAGCAATACCAAGCAATTACATATGTATATTGGATACGGCAAGATAGAACTTTTATGCAAAGAACATGCAAGCTATTAGAACTTTGTACCTTCTATATGCAAAGTCGCATGATTTCCTCTAGAATCGCTATATATACTTCAAGACCAATGCTTGGACTATAGTATGGATATGGTAGATATAGTTGCCTATTGGGCATAGTAATGGCGTTTAAAATTACAAGCATGATACATGCACTGCCTCGAGTAAACTTGTTTGTACAAAGGCATTGGCTTTGGAAAATGGAGGCTATTGAAAATATCATAAAGAAGCACAAGTCTAGGGTATGACATGAACATGCAACACGCAAGTTCCTCTACAATCAGTCTCAAGACCCCTTCCTTTATTGTTTCAGCCAATCCAGAGGATAGCAATTCGAGGTAAAATCTCTGTTTATAAGAGACCTTTATTAGTGCTATTAGCCAAAACATAGAACTTCAATTCCAGGTAAAATCTCTGTCTATAAGGGACCCTTTTTTAGAGCTATGTATTTGAAGAAGATGAAACCAAAGAAGTTCTCGTGACTTCTATGTTCACATCCGCCAATCTAAGGCCGTATACTTACCTTCTTTCATCCCTAAGTCAGGCTTTTGCGAAAATCGCTTCATAAAAATTACTGGAAATTTCTTATGCTTGTCATGACAGACAATTTTATTTATAATGAGGATAATCTGTTTTCTTCTGGCCATTTTTATGTCTTTGTTGTAAGCATTCCACAATCCAGTTCTACAGCTTCAGCATGTAAAGCTTGAGGAGTATGGCTTCCCCGGGCTATAACCGCGATATAGTGGTTAATTATAATCTTGGTCTTCCCCATATCAGGCTACCTTGTATGTGGTATTAGGCTACCTTGAATGTGGTATGTGGGCAACCACGACATGCCTTTAGCATCTATAAGAAGGTGCAAGAGGATTGCATACGTCCTAGCTTTTACACATTTATTGCTTTATTACAAGCTAGAGTTAGCTTGAAGGACCTCAAAGGTAGGCAACTGCAACTTAGATGCTTAGAACGCTAACCTCAAAGTGGTTGAGCATTGAGCTGGGAAAATAAGACCTCACGTCCATGTAAACCAAGCTGATAGACAAAGGATACGTCGAAACATGTAAAAAATCTATAGTCTCTGATCCCATGGCAACAGGTACAGATCCTTTACATACTAGTTATTCATGCTAGCTATACAATGTCTTGCTTGCCGTTCATTGTTAAATGCTACATTAGAAAGCAGAGCAAAGTTTACCATAAAGCCCGAATTTCTTTAATAATCGTGATCGATCCGGCCATTGATCGCTTATTCTCGAGGGACGAGCCACTATATAAGGCTCTTTCCCCTTCAAAGACCTTATCATCGCTCTTCACACAGCAGCTTCCTTCCTTCTCCGAGCTTTTTCCCTATCGGGCCTTATCTCACAGATCCTCACTTTCTTCTAGCCTCATATTCGCAGTTTAGCTTCCGAGGTATGGCTTTTTCCAATCACGATGCATGGCCATAGTCCCATAACTTCTCGTATATGTTTATCAAGTCATATTGCATGCAACGCCATGTTACATAGAGGGAGATCCGTAAAATCCCGATTGTCTTTTGTCGCTCGTAAAATCCTGATTGTCTTTTTGTCGAAGTTACATGATATCATATGGATTTTGACTTCAACGCTTATTTGAGAACTTCTTTTTCTCGATCACTGCTTGTGCATTTGAGTTGCAATTTCTTGTCACAGGATCTACAGGAGGATCGGTTTTACTCGGGAGTGCATGCATTATTGCAATCTTTACATGATTACGCGAGAAGCAAGCTTGTCCTAGCATTGTTATCTTGCTCCAAAGATGCAACAACTTTGCCCCCGACGGTTCTTTTTTTTTTTATCTAAAGCTTTTTTAGAAAGGTGGATCTCTGGGTTACCATCGTGACTTGGTACATTGCTTTTGGGCAATCTTCTCAAATGCACTAAATGTAATTAAGATCAAGTATTGTTGCCCATGTTCTATCTATTCCTCCAATCTTTAGTCCGGCTTATTCCCCCTGATCCAATTCGGCTCTATAAGTGGCCTTGTTCACCGCTTATTTTTCTGCCTTCATCGATTCTCAATTCCCTTCGTTACTACCGATACAACGAATTGCTCTTCCAATAATTCAATCGGTGGAGGTCTTCCAGGCAATAATGGATGTGTGCATGTTTCCGTATGTTTGCCCATCGAGCTACGCGTGAGCCGCGGTCGAATCCTTCATGACGAATTTTGGAGATCGGATTAGTCGTTAGTATTTCACCATAGCATCCATGCTAGTTACACACATTCCAGTGGCTCCAATTTACATGTTCCTACAGCCCGGACTCTTCTTTCTTTTTCCAATCCGGTATGCTACACCTATCGATTTTCTTGCCTCCGCTTTGTTTTTTTTGTTTTTGTTTGGTTCTAAGACAGACTCTAGCTTTTTCCAACAATGCCTGCAGTTATTCCGCATTGGTTCAAGTTTGGGTGCATCCTTTCCAAACACACACCCATTTGGTTGCCCATTACTTTCGACCGTGATATCTTTCTCAAGCACTAATTGCCTTCAAGCTCAGCCCATCGCCCAGCTTTTTCCACTCTCTACCATTTAGTGTAATTTCAAACCATTGCCATAGTTAGTTTAGACAGCTACATTTTTCCTCATCCTTTATACCCATTCTTTCGCTTCCTTCTCATCAGCTCATCCAGATCTCCTTTTGCTTTTGCCGTGAGACCATCTTTCCCACCCAGAGTTTGTCTCTTTTTCCTTTCTATTCCGGCCCACCTTCTCGCTTGCCTTGTCTTCAGCCCAGCCGCCTATTTTATGCCGCAGAGTTTAGGGTCTTCACCCGCTTAATTGGTCTTGCTCAAATCGCCAAGAGGTCTTCTTCTTGAATCGGCTCGCAACTCCTTTCTCGCCTTGCTCCAAAGGCTTGTAGCATCTTCTTTGCTCTTATTTTCCTTGTGGCTTGGTGTGGTCGATTTTATTGTGGCTTAGATTTGGGGTTGCCGTGGCAACCCAAAGACCCCAAGATCTCGCTATGTTCTTGTCTTGTCGCCCAAGCCGCCAAGCACGGGCTGTAGGAGGTTTTTCGCCATACCCAGGCACCGCCACTTACCTCTCACAATTTTGATTTCAGATAAAGGGTGGTCGCACGTAATTGTATGAGTGTTTAGTTTCTTCGAGAGGAACGGGCCAGCCTGATTCTTCTTTCCACCCTTTAAGTCGACACAAGAGAAGGCTTCTTACCCCTCGGTTTTTCTAAGCTTTGTGGCAGACACAAACGTATATGGTGGTTTTTAAGGTACACAAGAAGGTAACCGATGATCCGGCAGCCTCACATCAATTCGCGGAGTTGCGCACCATCGCCTTCTTCAACCTCTCATTTTCCTGCTTTGGGTCGTGGAACCTAAGGCCCATCTCCACTTAGACTTCTTTGAACTCAAGGAAGCTTTTTAATCTCTCTGATTTCCCAAATCAAGGAGCATACAAGGAAAAAGTAGGCACAAGGTGTAGACCGACGATTTTCTTGTTGGAGGCTTTTACTGTCACGAATTTTTCTTCTGCAAAGGTATTTGGGGATTTTGTAGCTGGGCCGTAACTTGAGGAGTGTAGACCTATTGCTGGTTCTATTTCTTCGTAGACCTAATGCCACAGTTATTCCGTTGGTTCTGACCACATATATTCGGCAATTTTAGCTCAAGTCTTTTACAGTGGTTTTTTAAGGAGCCTTTTTGTGTGATCTGCAAAATGCCTAGGCTGCCAAGACCGAGGCTATTAGGCTGGGGAAACGCCTCTAGGGGAGACCTCCTCGAAGCCATGTGATGCAACTGGAGAAATTAGAGAAACACTTCAAAAAGGCGATGAGTTTGGAGGATAATTTTCAGGATATACTTGTAGTTTGAACTGAGAGAGAGGTAGCTCGAGTGATGTATGGAACCAGAAAGATATGTTAACGAGAATGAGAAAAGGCTTGAGTGGTGGAACCAGTCTTGCAGCATCAACACCTTGTTCTTATCTAGAGTTTTGTTTGTGCTGCCAAATTTATTACCTTGTTGGAGAAGTTCAAGGCGCTTTCACAAAGTCCCATGATCCATTTGAGAGGCAGGTGCAATTGCCAAAGACATAGCACACGATGTCACCTCTATATGCCAAGCTCAAGAACGGTTTCCGTGATAAGTTCTTTTTCATCTTGAATCAAGTGGCATGGCTTGTTTGTTCTAAGTCAACAAATAAATCTTGTCTCAAGTTGCACATGTTTATGGTTTGTTTGTGGGCATGGATTTTAATGAAGTTGTATAGTTGTCCATTCAACTCGATATTTAGAAGGTTTTATCTCGAGCATAAGGCATCCAATTACAAGAATGATAAGGACCTTGACCTGGTAAGGTGTTAATATTTTCCTCTAGCCTAATATCATGGTGATCCTCAGCCTATTATCATAGTAATCCTCGATAACAATTGTGTGCATAAATTTCATTGTCTTTTCTTTTTCTTCTTGTTTATCATCAAGCTTCAATAGTGTCTTTAATACCCTCACAAGATCTTTTATTTCATGGTTGCAGAGGGTTCAATCCCCTTAATAAAAGACTTTGGGTTAGATTATTCTTGTCGATACTAAGGTCAATGAATATTCAAGGTGTTATGGAAGGCCTATGATATAGCCTATGGTGTACATATATCATTTGTAAATTAATTCTACTTGTCTCTGCCATCCGCTTTCCTCATTCGTGATTGTCTTTCCAGTTGCCTATACTTACCTTCTTGCCTAGCTTTCAAATAAATCTTCTACTCATAAGGGTTCATGCAGATTGTAAGAATAAATCCAGATCACACAAGCAATGCATGCGTAAAAGTGGATCTCATAGGATTCAAGACACCCTCAAAGTAAATCAACCCGCTTTAGGGCAACTAGCATTGTTTTCTATAATATCTCTTTTCATCACCTTTTTCTTCTACTTTTAGTCTTCTATCGAGGCCTATTTTGCATCCAACCGGTATTAGAACTAGTTCTACTTATATTTTAGAACCTTTACCTTTTGTTGATTGTGATTTTTTTGGTTTTTTTGCTATATCTCAAGGTATTACAGCTTACTAATTGTAAGTGTTTCTTTCCTCGATATCACTAATTGAAAGGTTACAAAATTTAAGTGTTCTTGGATATCACTAATTGAAGTTTGGAGCTTGTGCAACATTGGAAGTGCACGTACATGGTGAACTAATGTTAGGAGCACATGAAATGTACTCATGAGAGTTGGGAACATTTTCAAGATTATTACATGAAAGTGGGATAGTTATCGATTTGAGCAGAAGCCTTTGCTTGCTTTGCAAGTGTGTCTTTGCACCCTACTCATTCCAAATTGTTAGAACCTTTTCAAGAATTGGTGCGAGTCAAAGAACCTAGTTTTCCCACCCATCGAGTCCTCTAATTTTTGTTCTTGCTTTGTTATTGACTTCCTTTTTCTAATTCACTAGCCGGATCCTCGCGACACCATTGCTTTTGTTGCTTGTCACCACCTTCTTGCCGCTACTCAAATCTATTAGATCATCCCTTGGTTGGCCTTGCTCAAGATGTGGCAAAGAGATTATCCACCTATTTTTAGAAAGGCACAACCCATCCTTCCTCATTTAATCCGCAAGCCTTTTTTGAACAATTGGCTTTTCCGACAAATTCTCTTTTATTCATTATGTGATGAGATGTGCAACTATTGTTATTGCCTTTGTCACTTTCCCCGCACAAGAAGGAGTTATTATCATTGCTTTGGAATGAGCTTTGATGTGGATACCCATGCTAGCCCTTTTTTTTCTTTTTATCCGGCCCTTCAAAGACATACCGCTTGGTGTTGGTGCTCGGGTCTCTATTGTCACCTATGGTTTCTTATTGCCCTTATGGCCTTTTTGAAGAGATTGTTGGATTTGGAAAGTTATGAGAAAGTGGGAAGTGCGATTGGTGATCATTTGATTAGTTGCATTTTGTGTCACGCTGTCGTGGGTGCTTTTTGAGGAGGCATGTTTCATATTCCACTCTAGGGTCTTGGTCCAAACATTGCTTTCTCGAAAAGAAGATGCAAGTGCCTTTAGTATACACATTCATTAAGAAGAGAAGGAGCTTTTTGGTGACCTATTGGCTTCCTCGCCTCCCTACTAGCCCTGACTTCTGCCGCCTCGTTTTCAAAGATTGTTACCATGTTGTGGTTTTAGTGGAGATGCCCGATGTGGCTTTCTTCGTTGTGTTTTCTCTCTTCTCCTTGTCTCTCTTAGGTTTTGTTGGTTTTGAGAATTGAACTTATCTTCAGATCACGATAAGAAGATAAGTGTAATTCTCAAAACCATTGCCATAGTTAGTTTAGACCAGTTACATTTTTCCCTCATCCTTTTATACCCATTCTTTCGCTTTCCTTCTCATCACCATCTGCATCTCCTTTTGCTTTTGCCAGAGACCCATCTTTTCCCACTCCACCCACCCACCCACCCCTGCATGATGCTTTTGTCTATGTGTTGGATTAGTCCTTTGTACGTATTCCTTGATAAGACCCTTGCTTCCTCGTGATCCATTACTTTGGTTGGATTTCTTGTGTCTCTTGTTATTGTTAGTAGAGATGCCCGGATATGGCATGAGGTAGTTTTGGCGCTTCACGATTTTCACGCCTTTTATACCCCCCCTCTCTCTCCTTCCCCATCACCATCCTGCATCTCCTTCCGCTTAGCGTACCAGACTTCCCCACCCACCCACCCATCCATCCGTCCATCTCTTTATGTGCAAGTGGTTAGTGGAGCTTAGTAGCTCAGCAAGATTAGCATTGTGGCTAATGTGTGGCCTTTGTGGCATGGTGGCCTAGAGTTGGGCAAAGATTAGCATGGTGGCTAATGTGTGGCCTTTGTGGCATGGTGGCCTTGAGTTGAGCAAAGATTAGCATGATGGCTAATGTGTGGCTCTTTGTGTGGCCTTGTGTGGCTATTATTGTGGCATTGTGGCTCTTGAGCTTGAGCATTGTGACTTTTGTTGTAGCCTAGTGCCTAGTTGGAGGCCTAGTGCCCGTTAGGGGGCAGCCCCGGGTTGAGGCCTCGTGCCCGGGTTGAGGCTTTGTGCCGGGTTGAGGCTTTTATGCCGGTTGAGGCCCTAGTGCCTCGGTTGGAGGCCTCGTGTTCGGATGGTCTTGGTGGCTTTTTGTTCGCCTTTCTTGTGTATGCGTGTTTTAGCGTGGCTTTTCAAGAGAGCTTTGGATTTGAAGCACAAGATGAAGATCTATGGAGAAGACAATTCAAACATGTTTCGCCTTTGGCAACTTCATTGTCAGAATGTATTTTCACCCAATAAGGCTAGTCAAGATGAGGGTACAAGATCTATTTTGTTTTGACCTAGCATTGGTTAGTGATCCCATTATTGTCGTGGTTTTTCCTCGAAAACCCGAAGGGCTTGAGGTTTTTTATCCCCACCATAATGGTTTCCATTGCATTTTACTATGTTGTGGTTTTTTAGTGGAGATGCCCGATGTGGCTTTCTTCAGATTGTTACCATGTTGTGGTTTTTAGTGGAGATGCCCGGATGTGGCTTATATCATCGTGTTGCTCTCTGAGCTTACTTAGTATCTACTTGAATTGAATTGGCTGGATAATTTTTCTATTCCGCCCCTTTTCAAACGATTACACCCATCTTTTTCCGCCTTAGCTCTCTAAGTCCCTCCTTCCCACCAGCAGACCCATTGCCTTGTTTCTTCATTTTCCTTTCCGCCTATTCATAATCCCTCTTTGTTTCCATAGGCTACTTTCCATACCGGTTCTTCCCAGCAAATAGGATTCACATGCATTCTTTGCCCTTAATGATGGCTTTCCGAGGGTCGTTTTGCTATCCAACCTGCCTTTATGTATCACTAACCATACACTACCATTCCTTTCTTAAACAAATTTGTAATTACGGTGTTCTTGTGGTATTTTTCCTAATCGCATCTTTATTTTTATGTAATGTAGAGTTTGTGTTGCGTATCCTCACCTTAACTTCTCCAAACATTTGGTTTTGTGGAAAAGTTGAACATTTCTAACTTTTGTGGTGCTCCATTATTTTTTCTGATTCATTTATGCCTCTATAGTTGAACTCATATTACTATGCGATGGTTCATATTGGGATTTTCTTTTAGTAATTTTGTGGCATTATGCGAAAAGGTTGTCTACTTGTTTTTTCCTCTTATGTATCTCCCCTATGTTCCCCTTATCCGCTATCATTTCATCATGTGGTAGCTTATTCAATTTTGTCTAGATACATGCATGTGTGTGTTTTTTCCATTTTCCTCCATTGGAATTGGCTATTTAGCTTGCATTGACTCCTCTCTACTATGTAGAGATATGTCCTTTGTTCTCTAAAGTGGTTTCACATAGTTTGAGGCTTTTCCGGTCAAGGGCTCCATACTTATTTACTTCCCCATCTTGCAAGGGTTCTTGGACTTACCGATACATTGTCTAGGATTTATGGTTTGGAGATCTTGTGGCATGTTTAAATTTTTGTAAAACCAAATAGGGTTCTTTAACATCATCATATTTGTTCGAATGGCTTATTTGTGTGGTGCCTTCAACCTAACATGGTTTAACATGCATTGTTTTTGTGACAATTGATGCGGCTTATATAATCTGCTGACATAATGTTTATATGGCACCTTGGTGGGGTTCTAAATTCATAGTTAGCCTCTCTTTGATAAGTTGGATTGGAATCTATTTAGGATGATGGGGATGCCTTTATTCCCGAAGTGCCTTCGATGGTTCTAGCTTTCTTCTTGTTTTTCCATGAGGTGCCAATTTTCCTTATTCCGCTTGTCTGGGGAACCAGAACACTTTATATGGGGGATTTTTCACGTTCTTAGGGAACATTGAAGGTCTGCGCAAAAGGTAATTTTTATTGTTTGTTGATTTCATTTGGGACAGGGGACTTTTTAGCTTCTTTTTGCTAGAGTTGTTTGGGATACATTCGGTGAACCTACAATACGTTGTGGGTTCATTATGTCATTTGGGTGATTTCTCCGTAATGTTCTTCCGTAATTTACGATTTTTGATGCTATTGACATGGGTTGTATGTTGCAACTTTGAGTCAGATTCTTTGTGGACATGTATGGTGGACCTTATGGACATTGAGCTTTGAGTAATCGGGGGCATGTCTTCTTTTTTCTTTGATGAGCTTCCATCTAATATTTTCTTAGTTCTTTGCTTTCTAGTTCTTGTTTCTCTATTCCGGTCTCATAGTTTAGCTTCTTCTCGATATATATATTTGGCTTTTCACATCTTTGCATTGCATACTTCTTTTACATATTTTCTATTGGTTTTACATCATTGGCTCTATCTCAAATTTGTTTCTACACCATTTTTCCATATATGCATGTATTGGGTTGTCATTTTTTGCATTGAGATTTGCAAATGGATTTGTCTAGTATCCGTTTACTTTTGATGAAGTTCTTGTTGTTCCGCTTTTACTACCCTTTGGTGGGACATTTTGCTTCATGCTTGGTTTAAAAGCATTTCCTTTGTTGTCCTGGTACTCTTTGACCTCTTTGATATGTTATTTATGTTAGGGATTTGTCATCTCTAGATACATTTTCCACATGACAATATGTAGTTGTTGTGTTCCCATTACCCATTTCATCACTTGGTTATTGGACTCACCTCGTTACTCCTCCCCAGAACCTTTGGCACTCTCAACCTCCATCTCCTCGATTATCCTTGGTCGTAACTTTTTACCTTTGACTTGGTTTTCATAATTTGACCTCCTCCTTCAAGCATCAACATCTTACTATTTCTATCGACTTGGGTCTCTTTTACCTAGATCCACGATGTCTTCTCCCTCGCTAGGGCAGCATATCGACCTCGGGATGTGCTGGAGTGGCTCTGTGATTGCTTGATTTCCTTCCGTCGCCCTTTGTGCTTGCCTCTTGCCATTAGACCGCTCGACTTCGGACATTGGTATACTTTGTTTTATTCTGCGGTTTTGGGCATATTTTAAATCGGTCTTTATGCATTTGACATCTTGAAATGGAATTAGAGGTTACATTGGAATTGTTTTTTCTTTAGGCAAAATTGCATTTAGGACATTGTTGGTCTCTTATCTATGCGCTTATTCACACCGGTATCTAGTTTCCTATTGGGTTTTATATTTTGGCGATGTTCCTTCATGGAATCTATTTTGCTAGGCGCCAAATTTCTATTTATCACGTTTTTTCTTCCACCCACCGGGGCAGCTTTTTCTCCACTCTTTCGGTGATGCTATCTTCTCTTTTTCATGTATTGTTGATTTTCCTCATTACTAATCGCCACATCGCTTTGAGTGCTTTCGTTGTTTGTGCAACTTGCCGCTTCCCGCCATGCACGCTCATTGGCCTTATCCTTAGGTGTTCTTTTATATTTTACATTTCAACGGGCGTTCTTCTTTTCCCTAACATGTTTCCTTTCGATAGTCCTTGTGTTTTGGTTCCTTTATCATGTCCCCACTAATTTGTGTTTTGCCTTAGTATTTGTGACCCTCCATATGGCCCTCTAGCTTTATTTATACGCTCTTAATCGCGTGCTCTTTCTTTTTCGTTATCTCATGTTGACATTTTTATCATACGTTCCAAACGCGATCAACTTCTGCGGGTCATACGGTTTCTTTAGTTTTGACCTCCTTCATATGCCCCCGTCACTATTCTTCCACGCTTTGATCTCCACCGTTCTTACCATCTCCTCGATCCTCCGACCCAGCGGGCCTCTTTTTCGGGCCTCTCCTCTTCTTTGCGCCCCTTTATCCTATTATTTTGCCTCGCTTATGGTGGAGGGATTGCCTTTTGGCTATAGGTTTGGACAGATCTCTTTATGGTATATGCATTCGCTTCGTCCGGGCGGAGGCCCGGCCGGTACACCGCCGCGGTTCCATGATGCAGCTCGTGCTCACGTCAGTTGGCGATCTCGTCTTCTCGCCTCTCGCCACGTGCCGCGTGACCCGTCTCAACATTTGGAGGTTTAGCGGCCCGGTTGGGCTTGTAGTTAGGAAGTTCTCACGGTAGTCGGCGGTTTGTGTCTATTCTGCGAGTCCCTTCCAGAATCGCGATCGATCCGAAAGCCATCGGATCGCCATTTGGGGAGGGGCGAGCCACTATATAAAACTCTTTCCCCTTCAGCACCGGTTATCTGCGTCTTCTCCGCAAGAACCTTCCTTCTTCTCCGAAGCCGCCTTTTCCCCGCCACCTTTCGAGGAGGACACGTCCGTTTCATGTTGTTCACTTTGCGTTTACTATAATAATGTTTTTTGCATCACTATCATGTCATTTTTCATATGTTGTTTTTATTTCCACCTTGAGGGTGATGCTATTTATTTCCACCTTGAGGATGATGCTATTTTTTTTCCACCTTGAGGGTGATGCTATTTTTCCAGCTTGAGGGTGATGCTATTTTTTCCACCTTGAGGGTGATGCTATTTATTTCCACCTTGAGGGTGATGCATGTAATTGCCACCCATTTGGTGATGCTTCCACCTTCGCGGGTGCTGATTTTATGTTCTAATTTGCTTTATTTGCGGGGGTTGATTGTGCGGCTTGCCTTGTCCATGCCATGCATGTTAGTTCTTCTAACCATTTAGATGACGTTTTTAGGGTTCTTTGAGTTACGAGGTTTTTTTCGCCGCTTTGGGGTCCTGCTTTTTTCCGCCATCGACCACGTCTCGCCGGCTCCCGCTTCATCTTCCCGGGGTCTTGCTAGATTTGTGTTCGCCAAAGACATCATCTTTTCTGCCTCTCGTGCAACACATTCCTGGCCTTCTTACGGGTCATCACAAAGACTTGTGATACAATGGTTTGAAAAATAGAGAGGGGTAGCCCCACCATAGGCACAATATCTACTACCCATAAAAAGAAATGGGCAAAACATAGAAGGGCAATGGCGACAACTTCTCACCGGATAAAAACTCCAGCCCTTTCGGGTTTTCGGGAAAACCCTAATGAGAAAATGGTCGCCAACAACCTTGAATGTGATGCCCGGAAACCGGCGAAGATGGAGGGACGGCGAACCCAAAATAGCGGGGACCAGGGACGGGCAGAAGGTCTTCAATGTGTTGCCTGAGAACCTAAAAAGATGATGTCCGGCAAAACACAAATCTAGCAAGACCTTTAAGATGGCTGGAAGCGAGACGAAGGAGACGTGGTCGATGGCGAAGTCGAGCAGGACCCCCAAACGACCGCAAAAACTGCAGCAACTCAAAAGAACCCTAAAAATACCCGTAAATGGTTAGAAAAGAACTAACATGCATGGCATGGACAAGGCAAAGCACGCACAATCAACCCCGCAAATAAGAGCAAATTAGAACATAAAAAATCAGCAACGAACAAAGGTGGAAAAGCATCACCCACCGGTGGCAATTAAGTATGCATCACCCTCAAGGTGGAAATAAATAGCATCACCCTCAAGGTGGAAAAAATAGCATCACCCTCAAGGTGGAAAAAAATAGCATCACCCTCAAGGTGGAAAAAATACTTTATCCCTCAAGGTGGAAATAAATAGCATCACCCTCAAGGTGAAAATAAAAACAACATATGAAAAATGACATGATAGTGATGCAAAAAAACATTATTATAGTAAATGCAAAAGTGAACAACATGAAATGACAGTCCCCCGAAAGGTGTATGAAGGGGGAAGCTCTGAGAAGGAAGGAAGTCGGGCCGTGAGAAGACGATAACCGGGTGTCAAGGGGAAAGAGCCTTTATATAGTGGCTCCGTCCTTCCTCATCATGGCATCCGATGGCCCCATCGACGCGATTCTCGAAGGAAGGACTCCAATAGACACAAAACCGCCGACTACCGTGAGAACTTCCTAACTACAAGCCCAACCGCCATAAACCTCCAAAATGGTCAATGGCATCGAAGCAGAGTGAGAAGACGAGATCGCCAACGCCGCAGGAGCACGAAATGCGATCATGTGGAATCCCGCCAGAGCGGCAAATGTCAAGTCCTCCGCGACGGAAGCGTAATGTATACCATAAAGAGAGACGTCCAAGCCTATAGCCAAAAGGCAATCCCTCCACCATAAAGCGTGCGCAAAATGAATAGGATAAAGGGAAGAAAGAAGAGGGAGAGGATGGTAAGAGAAAACTACCGGGAGGATCGAGGAGATGGTAAGAACTCCGTGGAGATCAAACGTAAGAATAGTGACGGGAGATGCGAAATGCAGGTCAAACGCTAAAGAAACCGTAGATGACCGCTGGGTGCGTTGAGTTGATCGGCTTTGGAACGGGCGGATAAAAATGTCAACATGAGATAACGAAAAGAAAAGAGCACGCTTTAAGAGCGATAAATAAAAGCTTAGGCCATATGGAGGGTCTGAAAATACTAAGGCAAAACACAGAGTGGGACATGATAAAGGAACCAAAAACACAAGGGACTATCGAAAGGAACATGTTAGAAAAGAAGAACGTACCGCTGAAAATAAAATATAAAAGAACACCTAAGGATAAGGTCAATGAACGCGGCATGACGTGGAAGCCGCAAGCCGCATTGAACAACGAAGCACTCAAAGCGATGTGAGCCATTAGTAATGAGGAAAAATCAACAATACATGAAAAAGAGAAGATAGCATCACCCAAGAGTGGAGAAAAGCCGCCACCCAAAGGTGGAAGAAAAAAAACCGCGGATAAATAGAAATTTGATCGCCTAGCAAAATAGATTCCATGTGAAAACATCGCCAAAATATAAAACCCAATAGGAAACTAGAGATACCAGGTGTGAATACGCATAGATAAGAGACCCAACAATGTCCAAAATGCAATTTGCCCAAAGAAAACAATTCCAATGTAACCTCTAATTCCATTTCAAGATGTCAAATGCATAAAGACCGATTTAAAATATGCCCTAAACCGGAAGAGAATAAAAACAAAGTATACCAATGTCCTGGGTCGAAAGTCCTAATGGCAAGAGGCAAGCACCGCATAAGGGGACGGAAGGGAAATCAAGCAATCACAGAAAGAATGAAAGCACATCCCCGCAGGGTCGCGATATGCTGCTCCTAGCCGAAGACATCAGCGATCTAGGTAAAGAGACCTAAGTCGATAGAATGGTAAGATAAGTTGATGCTTGAAGGAGGAGGTCAAATTGTGAAAAACCAAGTCAAAGGTAAAAGTTACGGCTAAGGATATCGAGGAGATGGAGGTTGAGAGTGCTAAGGTTCTGGAGGAGTAACGGAAATCCAACAACCGCTGATGAAATGGGTAATGGGAACACAACAACTACATATTGTCATGTGAAAATGATCTAGAGATGACAAATCCCTAACATAACATATCAAGAGGTCAAAAGTACCGTGACAACAAAGGAAATGCTTTAAAACCAAGTATGAAGCAAAATGTCCCACCAAAGGGTAGCAAACAGAACAAGAACTCCGTGATCAAAAAGTAAAACGTGATACTAGACAAATCCATTTGCAAATCTCAATGCAAAAATGACAACCCAATACATGCATATATGGAAAAAATGGTGTAGAAACAAATTTGAGATAGAGCCAATGACTCAGAAACCAATAGAAAATATGTAAAAGAAGTATGCAATGCAGCATGTGAAAAAGCCAAATATATATCCCAAGAGAAGCACTATGAGACCCCGAATAGAAACAAGAACTAGGCGAGGAAAAGAACTAAGAAAATATTAGATGAAGCTCATCAAAGAAAAAGAAGACATGCTCCCCCCCGATACTCCAAAGCTCAATGTCCATAAGGTCCACCATACATGTCCACAAAGATAAATTTCAAAGTTGCAACATACAACCCATGTCAATAGCATCAAAAAAAATCAGAATTCACGGGAAGAACATTACGGAGAAATCACCCAAATGACATAATGAACCCACAACGTATTGTAAATCACCTACCGATGTATCCCAAACAAACTCTAGCAAAAAGAAGCTAAAAAAAGTCCCTGTCCCCAAATGAAATCAACAAACAATAAAATTACCTTTACGCCAAGACCTTCAATGTTCCCTAAGAACGTAAAAAAACCTCGCGATATAAAGTGTTCGGGTTCCCAAGACAAATGGAATAAGGAAAATTGGCACCTCATGGAAAAACAAGAAGAAAGCTAGAACCATCCTAAGGCACTTTACAGAATAAAGGTATCCCCATCATCCTAAATAGATTCCAATCCAACTTATCAAAGAGGGCTAACTATGAATTTAGAACCCCACCAAGGTGCCATATAAACATTATGCCATGGTAACGATAATCATCAATTGTCACAAAACAATGCATGTTAAACCATGTTAGGTTGAAGGCAATCCACAAATAAGCCATTCGAACAAATATGATGATGTTAAAGAACCCCATACAATTTACAACGCATCTAAAAAAAACACACAAGATCTCCAAACCATAAAATCTAGACAATGTACTCCGGAAGTCCAAGAACCCTTGTGTGATGGGGAAGTAAATAAGTATGGAGCCCCTTTGACTTAAAAGCCTCAAAACTATGTGAAACCACTTTAGAGAACAAGGACATATCTCTAACATAGTAGAGAGGAGTCAATGCAAGCTAAATAGCCAATTCCAATAGAGGAAAATGGAAAACACACACATGCATGTATCTAGACAAAATTGAATAAGCTTACCACATGATGAAATGATAGCAGATAAGGAACATAGAGGAGATACATAAGAGGAAAAAACAAGTAGACAACCTTTTTTCTCGTGACGCAATGGTTTGTGTCTATTAAGTAGTCCTTCCTTGCATTAAACCTTAAGACTTAGCATGAGGAATGCATCTTATGTCTTTAGTTAGTTATTGGCAAACAATTGTTGAATCATCATTTTTTCACAAACCAACATCCGCATAAAGATTGGACGTATACATAGGTTGCTTAACCGGAGGTATTGAAACTAAGAACATGTATGCCTATGCACTTTCCTTTGTCCAAAAGCATCATGAGTTTACTTAAGATCCAAGAAAATGTTGTTCATGCACAAGCATCGAAGTTGAAAAGGGTATGCTATTCATTAATGCCTCTCCGCGACTATCTAGGCATCCCCGCTCCTCGCCAAGGAGATTAACCATGCAACATTGTAGGTGAAATATCATAATATCTGGCTATAGAAATGGAGTAGCTACCTTTGTCAACCATACTCTTATGACTGCAGGTAAGAATAATACTGTCCAAAGTGTATGCATTAAATTTGATCCCTTCCTACTATCTTATGCAAAATCCTGAGAAGACCATGAAACAACATTCTTCCATGGTATTTCCTCAAAAAGATGGGAGGCTTTATTAAAGTTGTCGTGTCTAGCATGCATACTTGTCTCAAATGTCCAAGAAATGATATTCATGTCAGGCATTTCATTGAAGAATAGAATGGCCTTTTCAGATAATCCATGATCAACATAAGCAGACATTACATCGTCTCTTTATATCTTCATTATACTTATCTTTGATTGATATTAGTACCAATGCGTTGTAACTGCTTTACCATATCAAAACATTTAATTTGTTTATAACTGAACCCTGTCTATTATGTATAGGTCTCCAGTGGCTTGCATTGTTTGTTTTTTTTTTCTTCTGCAGAATCAAAAGTTGTTCAACAAGTGCCTTGCTTACGAGATGATTTTATGGCATTGCGGGATCTTCGCCTGTCATTAATTACTAGTTTCAGATCCTTCTCTACCTGAAAAGGAAGTTAAAATATGAAACAAGGTGCCATTGAAACATCAGCACCACTGCCAAAGGACTTGTCTCTTAAACGTCCCAAATGGTTTAACCCTA
The DNA here is from genome assembly GCA_021234155.1 of Isoetes taiwanensis. Lineage (NCBI taxonomy): Eukaryota > Viridiplantae > Streptophyta > Lycopodiopsida > Isoetales > Isoetaceae > Isoetes > Isoetes taiwanensis. The sequence continues at coordinate 142,719 of JAJEKV010000342.1, read as the reverse complement.
GAAAATGAGCATTGCTTATTGCACATGATAAATGTTGTGTGTTGCTTGTTGCAAATGATATGTCTAACTTGAGTTTATAAAAACGATAAGTGAATCGTGCTCTACCCATGAAACTGATCAATATGATCATCTCTACATAGCAAAAATGCTGCATTTAATATGCAAAATCATTAAATTTTTGTAAAAAGAATAGTAAAAAATAGTTTGCTTCTATCCGGCCGGTCCAGACCGCGATAATAAAGTGTAAAGGATTAAAAAGGATGTTGCAAAAAGAGTTCTATGCTCCATTGTCTTATGATGTAATTAGAAGATAGTAGGAAACAAAAAATATATTGCAATGATTAAGTTCCAAAATTTTGCTTTTTGACATGTTATGAAAAAAAAAGTAGAATCTTCTATATTTGCATCCGAAGTCCAACTTTTTTTTGTTGCCCCCTAGGGGGCAATCCCTTGTTTATGGGTTTTGGCATATTCATGGTATATGCTAACATATGCCTAGAATATGCCAAAACCGCTAAAACCTCGGGCCAGAAGTCCGAATGCTCTGGCCGTCCCTGTTGCCGTGGCGGTTGCCTATACCGCTAACCGGTCCGGAATTTTATATGTAGGCTTAGGAGATCTAGAGTGGCATGGCAGGAAGCTTGAGGCATGGCACCATATGCTTATCTTTTCCTTTTATTTCATGTTTAGATTGTGCAGCGACATGGGAAGGATATGGAAGAAAAGTTAGAGATCTATTTCTCTATACAGCAGGGTTTAGGTTTTAGTGCGTACCATGGAGAAGAGAAGCACGGGGAGCTTCACCAAGATTGCCTAGTGCTGCACAAGGGGTTGCCAACCCTTCCGATCCTTGGCACTTAATATTCCAAGATTTGTCTTTGCCATTACAATTGACGCTCAAATTGGATGATAATTGAGGCTGTGTTCCCATGGGGGAGGGTTTTATGGTGATGGAAGATCTGAATCTCCCCATCACCTGTCGCTTCCTTCATATTTTATAGCTCAGAATTGTTCATGGCCAATCAATTTTGTATGGAAGCTCATTGGCATCTCCAAAGGCATTTTTGGGTACTCTACCGCATTTATTAACTACTAGTGACCGTGGTTGGTTCTACCAAAAGAACTCGTGAGGTAAGTGCTCTTCCAAAATTTCCTTTGACGCTCAAATTGACAAGATAATTAGAGGCTGTTCCCATGGGAGGGTTTCTTATGGTGATGGAAGATCTGAATCTCCCCCATCACCCGCCGCCCTTCATTATTTTATAGCTCGGTGGAATTGTTCATGGCCAATCAATTTTGTATGGAAGCTATTGGCATCTCCAAAGGCATTTTTGGGTACTCTACCATTATTAACTACTAGTGACCGTGGCCGGTTCGGGCCGAAAAGAACTCGTGAGGTAAGTGCTCTTTCCAAATTTTAGGATCTGAACTTTCATATTCTCTTGTCATCAAAATGATGTATCATGCATTTTCATTTATTGAATGTATACGGTAGGAGGCATTAAGAATAGCATGGCAATAGCGAAGATACTTTGCCCGAACAAATGTGCCTTGATGAAAAGAAACAAAAGGAAAACCAACGGTTATCAAAATTAAATCGTGAATGAAGATCCTTGTGGTATTGCTTAGGTCAGGTGGTGGTGCCGACCAATGATCTTTTGTTGTACTTCTAGAGTGGACAATGTTTGACCAATTTAATTAGATTACGCGAATATTTAGCACTTTCGATTTGAGGAAGACTATAGACAGAAAACCATCGGGTAGTGCAAAGCTTACATGTCTGCGAGTTTGATGCATCCATATCCTTCTATTCACGGCCCGGCTTGTCTCATTCCTTATCGAGACAAACAAGATCGCAAACAAGATGCATGGTTGGCGGTGCCATGATCCATATGCATGCTAGATGTGTTTCAGCTCATGAAATAAAACCTTTTATTGTAAAATTGCAGCTAATTAGATTGTTGTTCGCCTTAAACATAGGTTCTTTATTCAAGAATTGACCGTAAGCTCTTTTGGAGAAAACATATTGCGCCAAGGATACTACTCAAATCATAGCCAACTCAAGTATTCCTATACAAACCAAAGGATGTGGAAGGCACAATACGCGCATCACCTTTAATCATCTTGTCAATTATGGTCCGTGGAGTGTGGCAAGAGATTAAATTTCTCTCGCAATGGGTTTACTTTGTTTATCTTTGGCAAGTAAAAGCAAATGATATGGAAGTACCGAATCGTCAATTTGGTGAACACTAGGATGTCCCAATATTTTGTTAGACTTTAAACTACTTGAGGATGCAAGTTACCCTTTGTATACCGATGCAAGATGGTCGCTGTTTCTAACCCGTGTCAATGTATACATATATGAAGTGCCGCAACATGCCCTAGGAGAAACCTATCCGCAAATAATGCAAAATGGTCTGCTTGTGCTTAAGCGGATCAAGGGAAGATAAAGTGCATTCTCAGGTAGCCAATGACCAATATGTACTCTTTAGAAATATTTTTGTCGCTTTGTTTGGTAAATTCCAACATCTAACAATCATAAAGTGCTGATGTTAATACCCGCAATGTTACTACAACTATTTATATGCAAAATCCATTGGGGCTAATATTTGGCACAAAGTTTGTGTGGAAAACCCCCTCTGCTTATCCATCGGAAATGTTTTTGCACAAGGGTTTTCTTCAACATGGTGGAAGCGAGGGATCCCACTTCAATGATAAGAGAATGTTTAGGAGATCAATTTCTTATTTCTGATGCTTAGGTGGAGTACGCCCCTCATAAATCAACTACTTCATCAACTAAAAGTGCACAAATCATCAACTTTATTTTGATAATGATGTGGGACAATCATGACTTTTCAACCCGAATTATCTCCCAAGATCTCGAAATGATGAAAAGGTAGGTGAATAAACTTTGGCAGGTTGAAAACGCAAAGGATTTCTGATCATAGATACCCAAGCTTTGCATATAACAAAGAATTGAGATTGAGTCAGATCTAAGTATGTAAAGAATTAAAATCCGTGCACGCAAGCATGGGCTTGGTCAAGGACGAGGATTTGAAATGAGGAAGCAAGTTGATTCTGCGAATGTCTCCAGCATAGATTTACGAACGATATTCACCAAACTTAATGCCCAAACTAGATCGGAGATCTATCAGAGAAGGTCTTTTAATGTTTTGAAAATTTGCCTCCTCGTGGAACTTGGAATATTAATCTTGTCACCGGGTTGTTGCAAATGATGAAGCAATTGCCCTTTTTCTCTCAATATGGGAACATGCACTGTCCATAATAGACTCCATAATAGACTGCTTATGTGAGGTGGTATTTATAAAACTGATGAATTGAGGTCCTCAGAACAGCTCTGCCAACGTTGAAAATATCCTGTCAGGTATAGACAAATTCTTTAGCCTTCAAGGACATTACAAACATCACGCTCACCACCCAAATGGTAAACTTTACCCGCGCCTAGTACCATAACAATATTTGTTTCATCTAAAAAGCAAGTTCATGTAATTTGGCTATTGGTTAGTGCTCGATAAAGAGTACCCCGACATTGTTAGTCATCCTTGAAATGGTGCATGCAAAGATCCATGTTAGCATCCATGTTAATTATTGTAGTCTCTACTGCCCATTCGAGAAATTGAGATATACCATTGGCTATGATCTTTATACGACACTGATCATGTACCGGGGGCATAGTAAGAGTCCAAAACTATTGCTAGGGGAGGGTGTTCATTGGCTCGCGACTTAAGGAAAAAATGGTTGCAAAGAACCACATGAACATGCTACATGCCATGTACCGCCATTATGCCAACATGCCCAATAAGCCCCATGTAATTTGGCAAACCTTATTGCATGCCAAACCCGTAATCGCTAGTTCAATTTGTGATGTGCCAAAGTGGTGGTGGTGGAGGTCGGCATACGCGTCACCGTGTTAGCGGCTAATGTATAGGCGCGCTTGGCTAGATATACGGCTAATAGGGTTCTTGGCTGGGAAAGGAGTTTAGTCGTGGTTTATCGCTGCTCAACTTTTTTTCTTTAGCCAAAGCTTTTATTCCGAGGTTTTATTCGGACGCGCATTAGAGGTTCTGCGGGTTGCTCATTAAATATTGTGTTTGGTCGCTTTGGGCAATTCTACATGATGGAGCCTACATTCCATTTTCACCGTAATCCCGACAAACCTCGAGTTGATTTTCAATGCCGGTGCGACCTTTCAAAGCTTGGGACTTTGTTTCATGCATCTTCTCGCCTCGATCGATGAAGAAGGGTATAAGCAATTTTGCAAGGTATCGATCAATGCTTTCACCATATTTTTGCCCGGTTCTTTTCTAAGAAGTTCTGGCTTCGGTTTTAAAGACAAGCTTCTAATCATTCAGCAAGCCATTACTAAATTTTCCTCTTGTACTCGGGCAAAGCACCAAGAAGATTTTGGCTCACCGTATGTTGTTAAGATTGCTTTCTTTTTATAATGACCGAGCTATTATGCTCGTGGTTCTCAAGTAAGACTTCCATTAATCCGCTTACGCTAAAGAATGCAAACATATTAAATTTTGGCCCAAAACAACTCTCTTGACTTGTCCAAAATTTGCTTATCTTAGCTAAACCACAATCTTATATAGATAATAGATAATGGAGTTTGTTAGGAGGGCCTTAGCTGCTTTAATGCACCTGGTTGATGTGGTTCTCAATGTTGCTACCTCTGTTTTCATCTTGAAAGCTTGTGTCGTTTGCAAACAAGATCGCAAACAAGATGCATGGTTGGCATGCCATGATCCATATGCATGCTAGATGTGTTTCAGTTTGGGGGAGGCACATGTCGTCATTGATAAGTCAATTGGGAAAAATATTTGTGTGAGAGGTTCTATTCTGCCTACGGTTTAACTATTCCCTTTTTTTGCTAAGTGTTTTCGTGAAAGAAGCTATTCGACAAGTACCATATCTTTAGCAACTTATTTAGTCTTTCAAGTGATGATGATGTAAGTTTGTCCAGTTGAATTTATCTAGTAGGCTATCTAGCATGTTTCACAATGTTTTTTATTGTAAAGACTGGAGGCTACTTTTAAGGTTATTCTTCTTTACCAAGTTGGGAGCCGTGTTATCGTATAAATAGTTTCCCATGGTTGCAGCCTTTTATGTCTGTATGTAATAAGTTTGAAGAAACCCGGTTATACTTGACAAAAACAATAGGATTATGGCTCTTTTGAAATGAAATGCTAACCACATTTGCGAGAGATTGAAGAAGTTGATCTAGATTCTTTGAAAAATGCACTTTGAAGGCTTTATATTTGCTTATAGTCATGCGAGCAATCAGATGTTTTAGCTTTGTGTCCTCAAGCTCTTCAAAAAGAATATTGCCATCGAAGATTCGTGAGTGATGTAGAATATTGCCATCGAGATTCAGAGTGATTTATTTTCCTTTTAGTATAAACAAAAGGTTGCAAGAGATACCTTTATGAAAAGTCTAGTTTGTATATACGACATGAAGGCATAATTCCAACTTGCAATATGGCGTAAGGAATAAAAATGATTTATACCATTTTCTTTGTATATGTTACTTTATATATTATGTAACTATGATCATAATGCTATCACACTACCATTTATTAGCTCATTATGCTAAACAGTTAATGAATGAGCCACTTGTTTTTCCTTTAGATGTCGAAAAGGATTTTGCATTTGTTTGGCAAAAGCTTTCCACTTGTGCAATGACTAAGGATTTAGTTTAAGCCTCCACAACTTTGGTTTAGATCTATATGCTTCCCTTTAAACTTCTAGTTTTTGAGTTGCATAGCAAGCCATCACTTGTGTTGTGCAATGTACAAATTTTAATTAAGCTACAAGTTTCACCTTTGAAACCATTTAATAATGCATGAATGTAGATCCTTAAATGATGGTAATTTTGTTCTCATGTGTGATCATTGGATCACAAAATAAGTCCTGGAATATACCAAATCAAGGATGGACTATCACCTCCGTATAGCACAACACTACCCAAACGGCATCAAATACGTATGAGGATATCTCCCAACAAGTAAATGTTGCAACCATTATTGCCAAAGCAAAGTTGCAGAGCTTTGGTTTCGTTGGCATAGAATGTGTAGCACGTGGTGCATCGGACAAATTTAAAGAAACGGAAAGATAGATAGATAGATAGATAGATAAATAGTAGTTTTAACGTCACGCCACTAGGCAGCATCCAACTGGACATGACCACACACCATACTACATTGCTTGGTTGGGCCCTGCCCCCAACCACCTTACATTCGCCCTCATTTGATTTGACCCCCAACAAGATCGAAAGGCGAGATCAGGCGGTCTCGACCTCGAAGACCACATTGCTAAGGAACTAAAGTGTGTTACCACTAGACCAAACGCCCAAAGAGAAAAGAACCCAATCGCCGTTCGGAATATATTCCTGCAATTCCTACAACTCTAATACATCCATTCCTCTCCCATGGGGAAGAACAGGACACCAGCTAAAGAGTATAATGATGAGGAAGCGATTCTATCTTCTTTAACAGAAATGAAAGCTAAAATCATGAGGTTGCGTATTAGTTGAGCAAGTCGTTCCCAATCGATCAACGTAATAGATGGTTGGAGCGTACTATCTCAAAACCAGAATTCATGCAAAACAAAGAACTGAAAGAAGTCTTAGCACAAAAAGAGAGAAGGTCAATGCCGATTCACAAGTACATATGATGGCAAGCATAACGTAGGGCAATGGACCGGAAGTGACAAAAGAACAATTGCACAAACACTCTGAAGATATTCCAATGAGCGATGGATCAGAAATGAGGGCCAAGAACCTCAAGATTTCTGGTCCGAAGGAGGATGAAAATGAAGACCTGAATGTAGTGGTTGAAAATGGATCATGGTACCTTTGGATTACCTTAATGGTTTATCTTCGATGCATTTGATCCATAATAAACTACACAGCCTGAGAGATATAAGGTTCTCTAATACGATCCACGCATAAATGGCGGACTTATATGGCATTTTGTTGATCCCCGATGGGAAGTGAAGTTGTTGTGAAGTTAAATCCACCATTTCTATTAGTTTTTAATTTATGCTTGATTTAAAAGCCAAATAACTAAGGCACTTTTCTAGTGATTAAAATAAGATCGAATAACAATATAACTTCTTTCAATGTCTTTCCAAGGAACATCTCCCAAAACATTGTTTATTGTATGTTTTGTGACTCGCTTCAACGATGTTATATACGAACACCTATAGCTTAAAATATTGTGAGTACTGAGAAGTAATGTGATTATGCCTGCAAGATATAAAATATGTACAAACATTTCTACAACATTAAACTAATCGAGGGGCACTTGTGGACGGGCTTGTACATGAATGTAGGGGATCTACAAACTGATTGTAAGAACATGGTAGGAGTTTACTTTAATTTAAATATAGATTGTGAAAACATGACTTCACGGGTTTGATTTAGGCCACTTCACCCTCAACAAACTAGAGGGCAACCCTCCAACGGCGCAAAGCACCTTGTTTTTTGAAGCGTTGTGTATTGCGCCTTTGTTATTAAGAAGGTTTTTTGATGGGATTAAAGTCCATGAAAATCACTTTATATAGTAAAATTAAGCATATTGGACGTGTTAGAAATATTTCTTATTTGATGCCTGAGAATACTTACAAGTCTTAAGAGTAAAACAAATGTGTTGAAGGAAACCACCATGTGAAAGCAATCATGAAGCACAACACTACCATTTTACTTTAACTTCTAAGTGACCAACTTTTGTATTTTAGTCCATATCAGGCTTGTTTTAGGACAAACTAAGATCTCTGTGACATGGTAGTACTCTGCAGTTGCTTGGATGGCATTACCAATTTGTTGAGCCTTTGTGTATGTTTCTGTTCTATCTCCATTACTTATACAAGAAATTTATCGCGGCGGCCAAGGCCGCCGCGAACATTTCTTTGGTTCCAAACCTGCATAGTTGGACTTGCTATTTAAATGAAATATTTAATACTATTTTGCTAGTGGTCAAAGGCATCTATGTTAGATGCTTTTTATGATTCATGCTTATAGGCAAGGTCTATTTTTTAAAGCACTCTCAAACAACCTAAGGTGGCTATTCATGATTCTAAAAATTCCATCATTGAGCAAAAGCTAAGGTATTTATGCATGGTTTTAAAAATTCCATCATTGAGCAAATAAGTGGGTTGCCACTAGATGTTGAATAGGGTTTATTGTTGGCAATTATATTGTTCTTGTGATGCACGGTAATGGCTTTTAATCCTTAAAAGCTAAATCAAGGGGTTGAGTTACATGCTGAAAACTCGTTGTGGGTATTGCAAATTCTTTTTGATTCTATTCCCCGAGATCCATCGAAAGTCCTTGATGCCGAGATACCATGGCTCAATCTGACTCAAGCAAAAAAAACGCACAAATAAAACTCAAAAACCCAAATGAAGGGGCTTTGAAGTTGTGAAGCCTACAACTCCTCAATAATCACGGCAAAATATTTTGAGTTATGCACAATGTATATTGAGGGCTTGGGCGTGAATCCGGATAATGCAATTTCTCTTTTTCTCCGCAACCGGCTGCAAGTCGATCTAAAATTGGTCAATAGCGGTTGAAGAGACGCAATGCTGCCCGACTTCACGACCAAACCGTACATAAGCCCTTCTTAGGTGTGCATATTCGCGCATTCAATATTTGGTTTGTAGGAAGCCTCCAATGTTCTAATATTAGGTTATATTACAGGCTCAATGAGTGTTTTTTCTCTATAGTAGAGCGGGTTTGTTCTTGTCCAACATAGTTAGAAAAACAAGATCATTAATCAAAACCCATGCTAACATAAGTAACATTTTCTATGGCGTTGATTTTTGTTTATGTAGCCAAGCAGATTCCCCATGGAAAAGGCGGTCACTAAGCTACTTCATGATGAAATAGTTCCTCAATTTCTTATCCGCATTGTCGTTCAAGCCTAAGTGGTAGCACTCTTCTTTAGGAGCAAACTTGGCAATTAGAACCTTGGTCACCTTAATGACTTTCATAGGCCGCTTCTAACGCCATAATCATAACCTTCAGGACATTACAAACAATAAAGATTGCCCTCGCTGCAAGATACCAAGCAATTAAATCACTAATACGATGAATTAAAATGGCACATCATCCGAGCAAAGAACCCGCAAGAAATACTATGTCAAGGCTTCAATAAGTCGCTTTTATAAATGTTTCAAATGATGGCACACATGCACAACAGCTCTTAGTCAATTTATGGTTTAACCTGTGTTGCCTCCCATAACATTTGGGGGCAATCAACTTAAGGAGCCTACCTATTTGACGAGAGAAGCTACAAACCGATGCAAAGCTTACCAAAGGTCGCGGCTTTACTATCATGTGAAGCTAATTTCCAAGATGCTCAAAGAAACGTACCAACATATATTCAAGAGAATTAAAACCTAGAGGCATTTCAAATCCTCCAAATGTTCTAAAATTGTCAAGTGAAATCCCGAGGAGATTAATGAGTGAGCCATAAATATTCTAAAAATCTAAATATTTCCCAATTCAATGTAGAAACGTAGAGGCATGCATTAAAAATGTGTTTGTCGCGAAATGTTATCTTTCCACGTTCTATAATGGAAATAACAAGTATAACTTCTATTCTAGCTAGTGTGACTATCCACGGCTCTCCTCGAAAGTCTCGCTCGGGTTAATTTGTTTATAATAAAGGCAAAGCAGTGCTATTATTGATTCCCGGTGAGAGCAATACAAAAAATGAAAAGGGAATGTTCAGCCCTTGGCAATTTCTAATCCTAACACTTCATTTGCCATGCAAGAAGGTTAGATACATGTTGATTTGAAATACGTGATACACAAAGTTAAAGAATCACAAACAGAGAAAAAGACTAGTGACACACCATGCGGGTTGAGGTCGGCGTCTTTGGTCGCTTAATGATGTCGTGATCGTGGTAGCAATCGCATCTATCACCGCCAAAGATAACAAGTATTGATGATGGATGCATTTATGACTTTTCTTGAGGAAGAGTATAATCAACCAAGTAGTATTATATTATGATCCGGAGATGCATTCAAAAGTGGGCTGCAAATTCAGCGAATAAAATATTTTGCTACCTCTCGATACCATGCGGCGAGGTTGAAGCTAGCGTCTTTTACTCAAAGAATGACGTCATGACCGGGTAGCAATCAAATCTACCACCCGCCAAAGACAAAGAATGATTGATGATGGATGCATATTAAATGATATAAATGCACAAAGTAAGACCTTGTGCTCACAAGATAGCAATGAAGACTAAGATTCACCGCGAAATCGCGGGTAAATTTGTTCTCGAGAGTGGAGCAACGGATTTGTTCACCTAATCTCGAGGCGCTTTTAGGTTAAATCGTGATGAACTGTGGTAGAACAGTGCAAGAACAAGTGATCAAGCGTGAAAGTGACCGCAAGGACAAAAAGAAACAGTGAAAAAAAAAACTCACAGCGACATACCTTAAACTAAGCGATCTAACTCGTAACGAATCGAAAAAATTTAATGCGATTAACTCTTTTTTATACTCAAAGAAAACCACGGTTTCAACACGCAATGATCTCGCCATGATTTCGAAATATCCTGATGTGGTCGCCGTTGTGCCACTTCTTTATCTTCGCCCAAACCAATCCCTAATCCGCAAATGGAAGATTTGCTACGTCTTTGGAAACACGTAATAGATCGTCAGAAAGAACGTGGCGGCAGAGAAAAAACGTCCCCTTTTTTTTTAGCTATTTTTTGCCCCCCGAAACACAGAATATGCTAACGAATCTTGCCAATAATAATTACATGTGTTAGATATATCTCCATTACTTATGTATACTTTCATTTGATTGGACAAGATCGCAAATAAGCCTTTGTTTTGTGTTTCTGTTCTATGTCCATTAGGCTTTGAACCTCACATCGAATCGATTTTTACAATGAGCAGGATATGTCAAAATATAACTAGCTATCCATCGTTCCCGCACTTGTAGTACCGAAGTTTGAAGATGTTTTCGATTTTATTATTCGGTGACTAGTAGAGTGCCCAGCAACAGCCATCAAAATGAATCTTACCCTAATATCAAGCATTAGTAGTCTAGGCTATGTGTTTCTATTTGAGTATCTTGCTTGGTTCTATGCCATTGCCCGATATTGACATATTGATGCCTGTAATATGTGAGTTTAGGATAGGGGAGAGCATTGCTAGATTGGTCATTTATAGTTCTTGGGGTTTGCAACAAAAAACTTGAGGAAGGGCAAGGTTCGCTGAACCAACTAATTCCATGGCATATCTATGTTGCATATTAATAAAATATGTTCTATATTTAGTGTTCGCATACAAATGAGGATGTTAGCCCCAAACATGAAAAGAATGGTAATCTCAAGCCCGATAAGATCATGATAACATATTTTGACACTGTTTTCTTCTCTCTTACTTGTGTTTGGTATCTACAGTTCATTGGATGCCGAGCGATAATATAGTATCCTTGTCTGAGTTTAGGCGTAGATATCTAACAAGCTTAACCTTGCCAAAGTCTTCTGGTGTGCCTTTTGCTAGTTTTTTTTTTTTTTTTTTAAATACACGTATTGTTTTATTGAGTAATGGAGAACATGACACGACTTCCATAGGACGTGACAGTAAATCCATACACCAATTGTTCTTTTGGTTAACTGTTGGACAGGAAAAACGACAACATATAATAACCTAAGGGTTATGAGAAATTCGCTAAAGAATAAACAACCTAACTATCTCAACATTTGCAAAGCTTCTGATTGATTCAATAAAAACATGAACTTTTGAACTGTCATTTCATGATCAGATTGAGCTGCAAAGCAAATATTGATCTTGTTTGACCTAGACTGAACTAAGCTATTTAAATTTTTTTACAGAGCTTAAAAACGAGTTGAAGATCCCTATGACTGATAGAACTATTTCTAAGGAGAGATTGAGCAGGAAAAGAAGAGTGAAATAATATATAAATGGATCAGGATTTGAGCTGCAAAACAATCTCTCCAAGGCTGCGAAGAGAGTGGCGAACAGGAACATCAGAGCAAGTATCATCTGTGAAGCTACCGGAGGAGAGCATTTTAAAAGAATCAGGGCTATTTTCGCAGCTATCTCGGCCAAAAGGGCAGATCTTACCGCCCAAAAGAGCAGCATATTGTTTCTGGAGCTCCATAATCTCTTTAGATCTCCTCGAATTTTCTTCCAACAATTTCAGGCTTGCCTTGATAACTTTCTGCATGATCTGCCTCAAATTTTGCCGATCTTCGTCCCCAATATTTGCCAGTTCTTCGTTATGCCGCTGCAGCACACTTTCAAGCACATGCGGCTGGCACAGAAACGAAGGATTACTCAGAGCTTGCTCATAAACTGGAGCGCTCAGTTTTTCGCAATCTACCAGGCGCCATAGCTGCTGCGCATCTTCTTCAGAAAAATTTCCATTGCTCAGCATTTTATTTACAGAGCAAAACAGAGCATCGTCTGATTTTCTGCAGCTCGATGGAAACGTTGTATATATTGCAATAAAATCATCTGCAGCTATGGCAGCATTTTCTGAAAAAAGACCACAGACATGAATCAATCTCTGCTGCCACCTCTTGCACATCAATATCAGACTCATTTTCGTCCCAATCCTCCATAAAATGCTTTTGCAAGTGCCAGAATAGTCTCTGGCATGAATTTATATGTATGTAGATAATCATCTAGCTCATTTAATCCAGCTCCAATTCTCTGCTCCATGGCAGACTTTATATGGTCTAATCTTTCCCTCATTATATCATCTGCCATGTCTAGAAGATATTCAATCTGTTCTAACAGACTGCACCAATATTGGGAAGCAAGTTCCATCCATGGACGGACTTTCTGAGCTCCTTTTACAAGCATTTTTTGATAAACAGAGCACAACCCAACATCTAGATCTGTCTGTTTTGCATTCATCTCTGACCAAATATTTTAGCCATGATCTCACATTTCTTCCCTGCCTGCATTTGATGTTTAAATTCACCTCACTTTCTACCAAAAGATCGATAACATGTAGGATATATTCATCTGGCATGGTGGAAACAGTAACTAATATGTCCGTCAAGCTATGGCATGGCGAGCTCTGCCATATGCTTGACGGAACTGAGGGAGAAATTGGGATTGGAACAGACACATGCTTTGCTTCCATAAATCCTTTAGAACATGCAGAAGTTATTACCTTTACGCAGCGAGATTCAACATATTCGTCCACAGCAGGGCTGATCTTTTTATAATCACATAGGTAACCAACACAAGATCTCCAATGGCTGAACACATTTGTGTATAAATATTTCTTGGTGCTGTCCAGCAGATCCGCCATACCTAAAAACTCTGCCACAGCTCTGATGGATGCGATATTCCCAAAATTGTATGTGGGTTTTATGAGGTAGCAAAAATCCGCAGCTATGGCGAAGGCTTCTGCTCCGCCGGGTAGATCTGGGATTTTTACTACTCTGTTTCCGGCCTCCATTTTGGGCAGATTCCGAAAATAAGAGCATTCGTTTTGAAGGGGGAGCATATGAAGAAGAAAATCTTGGTCTTCTACTATTATTTTCACATCGCTGAACTCCCCTGTTCTTCGAACCCTTTGCAGCCATCCGCTGAAGCTTCCTTCCTTCTTTGCCATGCTAAAAAATCCGCCCTAAATCTCCATAGCCAATCTGCCCTAAATCTCCATAGCCGCTGAAAAGATAGCTCCCCTGTTTCTTGCACACATGAATAAAACCAGGTCAAAAGCTCGCAAAACGCTTGTGAGTTTATTTCGTATAATCAGATCAACAGCCCATATTTCAGGCTGACCCAGAAGAAATAATGAGCTCCGGAAGCGAAGTGAAGTCTGATTCTTTCAAGGTCTCGGTATGAGAGATCCGGATATGAATTGGGTTCTTTGGATCCGGCAAAAAATTGACGGATGAGCGATCAAAAATGCGTAGGAGACAGGAAAAAATGGGGCAGACTGGTGCGCGCTGCAGCGGCAGGGATGGAGAGAGACCCGATTTTTAAAAGGGCACATGCAAGCAGGGTCTTGAGCATTGAGTGCCTTGCCACTTTGTACCATTTTTATTTAAGGTTTTTTGCTGCCAACATGAGGACCCCTTCTCCATGCTCCAAGACTTGGTCCAAATGTTTACATCCTTTCCCTTGCATTAAAAATCATTAACATTTCTTCTTTCAAAATCCACATTTTCTAGGTCTGTAATTCCTCACTCACTTTCTCGTTCTCTCTAAATATCATAAATACGGAATGCCATCATGCTTAAACCACGGGTATATCGCTGGTATATTCACATCTTTGTCGTGTTAAAGCCACATACAAAAACACACGTATCTGCAGACTTGGCGGATTTTTCGTGATTTAAGGCATGTCCGATATTTACATGGATTGTTCTCAGGCACTTCAGAGAACTTCACACTGGTCCAATTCCAAGCTATTCAACACAGATTTACTATGTCCTCCATCGTGATCCCTTTAACTTACATTCATAGCATTGTTCATCTACTATTCCATGGTCCTCAAGAATACTAAATAACCTCTCACTACATCTTTTGTCAATGTACCTTTCTATGCCATCCGAATCCACTGTGGTCCCTTTAACTTATCTTACATTGTTCATCTAATGTTCAGTCATTTCGAGAAATACTAAATAACATCTTATTGCATCTTTTGTCAACGTACTTTCAAATCCCATTCTAATTCTCAAATGGGAATTGTTGAATACACAATAATCTACTGTAACACTTGTAGCTTGCATTCCTATAACCATTGCTGATAGAGTTTCTTAATTTTGAAAATAGACATCTCAACCTCTTGTTGCATTTATTGTCAACGTACCTCGATGCCATCTCATCCTCTCTAATTCTCAACATATATAAAATAGTCTATTGGGTCCCTCTGGATGGGCGCACAGACCCACAGAGCAATCTTGAGTGTGTCTTATAGACCAATCTACTCTTCCATGATGTTAAAAACGCTCCTCCCCTCTCTAAAATTATTCTCTCAAAAAAACCCTCGAGGCAGGGTGTTTTAATCCTAGACAATAATGGTCTTGTTATGCTCTCTCTTTTGTATTGGGTCCCATAGACTTCATGGTCTCCATGGACCATAAGTTAATTCAATTGAGTTCAGTTCTATGAACGACTTTACATTTACCAAGCATCTAATGCTACTAATCTTTGTCTACATGTTTGAAGTAACTAAGTTCATATTGAACTATATCTCAATTATGCGCTTAACCAGATATAATATAGGACTTCCTTCAACTAAAACTGTCTATGGTCAACCCAAGAGGATTCCATCATCTTTTTAATGGTGTATGCTATGCTTCGGGCGCGGAATAAACATTTTGTATGTTGTTGTGATGTGACAAGTATGATTGGAGACTGCTTAAATGTTTGCAAGCAATATTTCGGGAAAGCGACCATGCAATATGCATCTTCATCTATGCAAGACAAGCATTGAAGAAATAGCACTTTACACATTGTTTTATTGCACTCGTGCATTGTTGCTAGGACGTGTTTATGCATTTATAATTGTGTCAACTTATATCATTGAATCTTTTCTTGATACTGCAATTGGAATATCGTTTCAATTTGTGACACTCGTGCATCTTTGATTTGTCACCGTAAAATATTAATTGTGACATAGTGAAGAAGATGCTTTGGTATGTCAAAGTAATTATCTCAATCATAGTTTGCTCAATTCTTTAATATGTATTTTAATACAATTTTATTATCATATTACATCATGCCATCACGACGCTCAAGCCCTACCTTTCAAGTTAAATGAATATTTTATATTTGAATATCAATTTTGTTGACTTCATAGACTCAAAAAGTCCCTTTTCTTATGTAAAACAACCATTAAGCAGTCTAGAAGAATCATTCCCTGCAAGAGATTAACTCCAAATTGGGAAAGCTTAAATAACTCGCCTATTATTATGCCACTCACAGTTTTTTAAGATTTTTAGTATGATCAATCTCCATGTGTTGTCCCTTTAATAAATGATCATGTCATTCCAAAAGCGAATTAAATGAGGCCTCCATGTGATGTTATTGAGTTATGGATAAAACACTCATATTAGAAGCATTGTTTTTCTCTTGTATGCCAAATCATTTACTGGTTAATATATGTTATAAATCTAGCAGCATTGTTCATTTCCATGATACACAAAAAAAAGTATATTTAGTACAACCATAATTTATGCTAATCGTGTCTTATGTACTAATTCATCTTGGTGGTGCTCGTGACGTCAAGGGCATAGATGATTAGACATGTGCAAGGACATCTTGACAATTTGTCTTCTCTATCATGTGAAATAATCTAGATTTAAGTAAAAGGGTTATGAATATTTTATTTAAAGGGAAAGCATCTACCAAAGTAACTCGACAAGTTCAACATACCTACAAGGATATCAAATAAAATGGGAATCATTATCAATGCGCATTTCTCTATAACAAATTACTTACACTAATAAAATGCATTTGTCTCATGGATGCATTGTTTTATTTGTATTTCTTATTGAACTGCGTTTGAGATTTTATGGTTAGTTGAAAATAGTTTTATGGCTATTCTTTTATTGAGTTGTATAAAAAGAAATTTTGGTTTTAGACCACAACTTGGATTGAGGTATACGATCAAAGGGCCATAGATTTAGAAATCGTTATTATTCAATATAGTCATCTAAAATTTTAAGTGAAATTGATTGTGCTCATTTAGAATTTTAGCTGCAATGCATTGTATTCATATGCCTATGATCCCTTGTATATAACATAGATGATCCACATGTTCATTGCATAATACAAACAATCTTCCAATTGGAAGCGGCTGATAAAGTTCAGAAGAATATATTGGAAGTACATTTTGATTCCCACTTAAGCCTAAACTGGTCTATGAGATGCACACACTATACTAGCATTGTTTATGACCCGGAAAAAAATTAAACATATATTATATTCTTCATAGCAAAAAATTGTTTGACTATTTGTATAAAATCGTAGCATACTTTATGACGTGTGTTTGGCTAAAATTATCGATACTTTTATGTTTATATCTACTTGGAGCTGGCAAAATCTCAAATTTGATTACTCCTATAAACTTTTGCTTAGTTATGTTTACCCAATGCAACATAGCTTTTAACATATGCTTATGACATCCATATTTGAATATATTCAATGCATTTAAGTTATATAACTGGTGGAAAGAACAACCTTCGATGGATCAATCGAAGTTCTCATCCTCATTTTCACATTTCTCGTCTGCTCTTATCATCTAGTGTAAGTTTCTTCATCAAGTTGAATGCTTCTATATCTATGCTTGTAATTTATCTCTATGCTTGTAATTTATCTCCATAGGCAATAAAATCTTTTTTAGCACGCCAGCATAACCAAGCCTGCAGCCTTTCCTCAAATTCTAGCCTATCCACGTTTCACCTCAGCAAAAAATGATGTGGCATTACCTTCCACCATTAGATCTTTATTTTTGCACATTCTAGGGCTAGCAAAATTAGAAAAGAACCAAAAATTTTCCACGGAGATGGCGAAGGCCGTCTCCAAGCTCCTATCTCACCAGGGAAGCCCCTCCCTTGCTTTGATTTCTCCTCTCCTTTTGCTACAGCCGCAGGTTCTTAATTTACTCTGCTATTTAGCTGTGGTTTTTTTCTGTTCTAGAGTTCGTTGGATAACGTCGCTTAATTTATTGCTGGTTTTTCCATTCTATCGGTGCTCCGCTTTTTTGTTTTCTGAGATAAAACCTAGTTTCGCCTCTAGATTGCCAGATTGCTTTGACTTAATCCCTTCTATGTTAAGACCCATAGCTTTGATTCCTATTATCTGTCTGTGCTCCCGCTTTTTTCCTTAGCTCACGATCCTGCTGCTTAAGTTTTTGCCTTTGCCAACTCTTTTGCAACCACAGGTTCTTTTTCGAAACAAATTACCGAGTCTTGATTATGGCGGGACTTCGCATGGCATTTCCTTGTCGACTTCGATATGGAAGAATGGCCATACTAAACCCCAAAAGATCCAGGAACTGTTTCATCTTATACAGATCTGGCTCTGTTTTTGTTAGAACAGCATTTTAGAGTTTAGTTAATGCTTTTGACGGGTTTTTGCTTCCTAAGTGAATCCCAGACTGCTTCCGGTGCATCCAGTTTCCACTACCTCCTTTTGCTTCCATCGCTTTTGCTTTTGTGTTTTTGCTTCCAACCTAGGTTACACGGTGCAATTTTCCCTTGCCAATAAAGCCTAGTTTAAACTAGTCCATACCCTGCAATCTGCATCCTTGCGTTTTCATGTGATGGCTAAACTTTATGAATTTATTAGTTCTCCAACTTGGCAAATGGGAAGCTCCCCATGTTTGACATATGCTCATAGTTAAAATGCTGGAGATACCACGAATGCTTGCTACAATAGCATTTGCCATTACAAAGGAGGATCGGACTTAAGTTCGTCATTTTTTGATTCAAAATCTTTGCGGTGTATGATGTCCTTTATTTGAACATTTTCGTCTATCTTGGTGCTCTATCGTAACAATTTGCGCTCTTTTCATTAGTAATTTTCTTAAACACTTTCGTTCCAATGTTGCGCGACACGATCCGAATACTTGGGATGAATTAATCCGCGAGAGGAAAGGCATCAAATGGCACTGCATGGTCCTCTGTTGCACCTTACCACAACGGATGATAATACAAGGTTAGAATCTATTCCTTTTTAGATCAGAACCCCTACAATTTTTACACATCTATTTAGCAAGACAAACCACAAAGCGTACTAAGCCAAATATACCAAACACTTTTTGTTTGTAATACAATGCACTAAATTAGCCCTAATTTTTCTTATCTTTTGCTCCAATTGTCAAAAGCAATACACCGAAAAGAAAAGCCGTTCCAAATATCTAACTTTCATCTTAGGTACCCTTTCTGCAAATTTTGAGCCTATCTATGCTAAAAATACCAAAACCTTCTGCTGTCTAAAAATTACAGTCATACTAAATTGGCCACAAATCTCTTGATACTACTCTATTTATCTAACTAAAGGCACTGTTGGAAAGAACTTCCAAAGATCTAACTTTCATGTTAGGTAGGAATCTTGCAAATATTGATGTTAACTATGCTAAAAATGCAAGAAACCTCTGCTTTAAATCTGAATACATTAGAAAGCTGGCTCCAGAAATGCTTGCCCCCTTTGAGCCCTGGTTGACTAACCTATAAGCAACCCATTCTGCATAAGGCCAACAAATCAAACCCATTTACACATGAACTTACATGCTAGAGCAATTAACAGCTATATTTCTTCATTATGACTTTATCACTGCCCTGTGCATTAGACTTAGACATAAGGAACGCTAATGTCATCCTAATTAAAAGACCATAAGCTAATACCATCCTAACCATATGCATGCTGTTTTATCACCATACTTATCGCCCACACATAATCATTATGACTTTATCACTGCCCTGTGCATTAGACTTAGACATAAGGAAAGCTAATGTCATCCTAAGCAAAAGACCATAAGCTAATACCATCCTAACCACTATCACCATACTTATCGCCCACACATAATCGTAGAATATATGCTACATCTAAAGAGTCATAATATGAGCAAAAAGATCTAGGTTTAAAATTTTGGTCCACTGTGTGTCACTCTGTAATCATTTGCATTAAAAAATGTCTATTTCATCCATAGGCATATCTTCAGTATGTAGTTGAGAGTACCATCAAAGTTTTCCATTTTTTTGTTATATATTGGAGGTAGTACAAAACTGTGTGTTTAATTTAATCAAGTTATATTTTCTTTTTCTTTCCAGAAGAGCTAAGCAAGATAGATTTATTTTGTGGAGATTCCTTAAACTAGACAAAAGGTTAAATCGTTTCTTAGCTTTTGTGGCCTTTATTAGGATGTGATATGTTTTTTTTTTTGAAGGTAAGAAATTTTGTATTAACAGATAGGAAGAATTACAACATATGGCCCCTCATGGACCAGATAGAAATTAAGCACATGGATCCCAAATGGATCAAATTTCATATTCACATCTTCAGTACTAATATGCATTTCTCAACCTCTTCTTCTATTTTACTAGTACTACATGATCAGAACCAATCTTCCCAGTTAGATGGAGTACTACAGGAGCCAAGTACACACTTTCCTTTAGCTGCAAATAAGTCTTGATAGCACTATGAAAACCTGTTGCAAGAGTGAAGAGGAATCAAGAAAGAAATAAAGAGTAAAATGAGCAGCCTGCCACTCTGCTCAAGGAAGCTGCAAATGCTTCTAATACTTGATCCAAACCTGCAGTTTCATCAACCTTTAAGAACTGGCACAGATGTATGATAACATAAGAGATGCTGCATTGTCGGGATATAAGCACGATTTCATTAATTGGAGAAAATAAGCCCATTTTGAGAATTTTAAGCACACCTAATTTGCTCTAGCACGAATACTTTCACCTACTTCTCGAGCACAAGAAACATGAGGTAATTAACATACACATATACATACAAATACACATATACATACACATACACATATACTCGTAGAAGCTCAATAATGGCCCTACATTGTACACCAATAATTCACATCAATAATTTAACTTCACTATAAAAACGGCTTGACGAGGGGTAGAGGCCATTCATCTTCCATGGCTTCCTCGATGCCTTCCGGAGCACATCCGCTCTTTCAAGTGTTACTTGAGCTACAACGATCTGGCGAATCGCTAGAAATGGCATTAAGCTTGATCCATGGCTCTTATCTAAAAGCTGATGGACACCGCTAGTGCTTGCGAAAGCTCACTTTCGTGTTAAAGTCCACATTCTTGGCTTCCCCGATCGGGGAGATCTATGAGTTTGAATGGCATCCGCGAGCTTTGATGTTGATGGCGAGTGAATCTCGCACACCGCTAATAATGTAATAATGACATGGGTACCTAATAACTAAGTAAGGATGTAATAGCATTCTGATTAAGGATGTAATATCAATGCCTTTAACCGAGTATATTGTAACGATGTGCTATCCCACCTCCACTTTTACGCAAGGCGTCATTGAATTTAATCATAGCTAAATTAAGTCAAGCAAACATGTTTTCAAACATAATGCATACTAGTATGAAATAAGTATTATTCTTGTGCGTATACAACGATCGATACACGTTCAATAATGGTGAACTCTACCCCAATAATTCACCTCAATCATTCCACTTCACTATAAAAGCTTCTCGCTCACTTGAGGGCTACATTTCATTTCATCCCCATGGATTTCTGCGCCTTCTTGATTCACCACATTGAGGCGATCAAGTGCTCAATGAGCCACGCAGATCTTGTTGGTTGCCTTGATGGGCATCTTCTTCTTGATCCCTACCACTTAGAAGAAAAGCTTTAGGCGCGGAGATTCATTGCCTGCGTCAATTAGGTGTTATGATCCATCCGATTTGGCTTCCCGAGCGCATGAGCTATGAGATATCGGGGATCACTACTACAGATCCACGAAGATGAATGAATCACACGCTTTGGCATTGTATAGTGTAAGAGCTCTTGTGTTGAGATGAAAACACAAAGCCTAATGAATAATAACTAGTCTATTGTAAGGTGCATGTCATGTATGATATAGTAATTATGTAAAGAGCATTGCATACCTCAAGAGTTCTCATCCTCGTGGTTAGCTTCTTTAGCCACTAATTCTTGCAACCGAGACCCCACACTCACCGGGATCACCCCGGCTGTCAACGGCACAGTCCCTCTGGCCCAACCATAGTCTATCGTTTTCAAATGTTGGTAGCGTGGCGGGTCATTAGGATTCGGTCTCCAATTCTTGCTCCGGCAATCCCTATCTTGCATTGCATATGAGGTACCCCCTTTCTTTGCAACAGGCTCAAACCAAGAAACAAACACCTCTTCATAGTGAGGGAGATTAGGGTCCTCTCTTGGGTCCTCTTCCGCAAAGGCCATCCACGCGTCGGGCGGTTATCATGTGGCCTGATCGGCAAGAGCATTCCTTTCTTCACATCTTGGTAGGGGTCGAATATTTCAACGGGGTTCTTGGGTTTACGGAGAAAGGCCCGACATAATGAGATGCACCAATGTGTTCATCCACCAATAAGTTGTCGGGTTCTTCTAATGCGGTTTGTCTCGTCTTTGGGCGGAAAATCTCGAATAGCAGTTCTCTGCGGGCTGAAACGTCCCCAAGCACTTCGCAACAAGGTGGACCAAGAGTCAATAACTTCATTCATATATGTGTTAGACCATGAGTTATCGCCCGGCTCTAGAAATAGCTGCCAGGTGCATCATGTACTTGGCAATTGAAGCTCTCAAGGCACCTATATCATCAAGCTCACGATATGGTCACCACGACCTTAGGTGACCCTCTAGGAATCATAGGTAAGCCTTGGGCATCCTCCTTCCACATTTTAATTCCCTTTTCGGTAGCCACTCCCTATGCCCCGGCCTCATCTTGTAGAACATTAGTGGCCATCCATCATTCATTCGGAACTTGAAGAGTAGAGGTTCCAAATGACCACATAAACGGTCCTTCTTATCGGGATAAAACCTTTCACAAATTCTTTCCAGGTTGGGAACCTCAGACACAAGGTAGGGCGTAGGAGACTTTGAACTACACTGCACGAAGAGTTGCATAAGCTCCGAATAGTCAATGCATCGATCTTCTCAATAGAGTAGAGTAGTTTCCAAAAGAGGGCATCTATGTCATAGGTGGGTGTGTCCAACCATCATGAATCCCGGTTACTTTTGATCGAAGACACCTAACCAGACCAAGTATGACAAGTAAGAGAAAAGATACCTGTTCTTGTTTTGTCCCGAGCAATTGTCTAGCTGCAAGTAAAGCCTCCTAGGCAACTTCTTGATTGTCGAGGGGGCCCTTGATAGGAGGCATAAAATCATTTCTAGTGCCATTCACCATTTTTTTCCTAAGGGCTTCGTGTTCATGATTGCTCCACCCCAACGGCTTCCTTGATGATCTGTATTTCTCAAATGACCCCGATTGTCCTCGGATTGATTCTCTAGTGTTTTCAAGGTATGATTTAAAGATCCCACATGAAAATTGAATCATCGGCCAGAGGTCCAAATGCCAAGTGGCCCAAAGCACCTACACCATGCCCATGCATGAGAGCACCAAGTAAGACTCACCTTCAACCGTTCACCCCTCCATACGATTTTGCTAGCTTCTCGGGCGAGGAACCATCGTCTTATTCCGATCCATCTTATCATGTATAATGGTTAAGGCATTTTCAGGAGATCGATGAGACAAAGCTCTCCACGACCGGTAGAGACTCCTGCCGGGAAAGTTGAAACATCATGTGAGATTTCCTTTCCACGGCGAGCTCTCTTATTTCTCTCGGATCCCTAGTCTTGGCAAGTTTCTCCTTTATCACAATGTGTATTACACTTAGAAAATGCTATCCTTTTGGCGATTGCTACCTCTGAGTGGTTCTCCTTCCATGTTGACAAGAAGGGCGATTGAGAAACATGTTTTCTGTCATCTAGGTGGGCGGTTATATCTACCTCTTGATGTATGTCCTTTTTAGTCAAGATGGAAGGTAATCTCTTCACATTTTCTCTAGTTCCCCACTCGTAACCTTTGGCGGTGTGGCATAGTTTGACATTTTCATCTATGTACATAGATAGCCGCGCACCCGGCCGATGTATGAGACCTTGGCTTCATGGACCCGGAGTTTCCATGCTCCGCAATCTGTGCCCTTCCATAAAAGCTTCCTCCATTTGTAAAATGTAAAACCGGGATCTGATATGCACTATGCCATGCCTTCACCTGAGACTTCCACTGTTGTTCGGCATTAGCTTTTTCACACATCCATTCTCACGAACAAAGATCTAGCATGTTGTCTGCAAAAAAGTGATGCGTTGGAGTTTTTCATGTTCGATAGAAGGTCCTCATGGCGGATACCTCCTTAAGCGTGAAATTAGCACAACATCTCTTCAAAGCGGCACATCGAGGACTGAAGCGCAAGATAGCTTCGGGTGTGGTTTTCCTTTTTCACCTTTTTTTTGGGGGTCGGCGTCCTCTGCTTCTGTTCACCATGTGATGCTTGTCTTTTTTTTTTGTTACTCCGGCCTCCGGCTGATGGCGTAAGCTTCCTTCTCAACCTCAGTCTCCTTCACGGTAGTAACTAGGCTAGAAAGCGGAATCTTGTCAGCGAGAACCAATGCTATTGGCCATCTCACCAAGTCATGCATCGTGGCATTTACGCACAAAGCACGACAGAGCATAGAAATCTTCTCGGGCATTGGCAACAAATTCATAACGAGAAACCCTATCCATGCTTCACCCAACTTCATATCCGGATCACGACATCGTTTGGATCTGAAAACGATGACACACAGCAGCATAAGCCGGTTTGCGGCACTTCGTCGCAAGAACTCACATGTCTTTTCCACTAGTTTATCCCCTGCCGTCCCCTGCAATTCAATTGGTTCATTGTTTCCTTCCACGGGGTTTCTTTGGAAGTTGCCAATTTATCCGTTTGATCGACCCGGTGGTGTGCTAACATCGGGTCTTTGGAGTGATTTCATCATGAGCGTTAAACTTTTGGACCAAAGAATGAAGCTACCAACCTCCTCCTCTAGGTGGTTCAATTAAAACCTGGGAAGCCAAGTGGTGGTATCGCCCATCAAAGACAACGACTAGAGAAACTACTATCAATTAAATGCAGCGCGGGGCGTTGTGGTGATTTTTGAAGTTATGCACTCTGCCCTCGACCACCTTCTTCCCCAATGGTGCAAAAGACCGTAGAGCTTCCATCCCGAATAAAGTCAACATCGCCGTCAACATCGCGATGGCGTCTTGGCTGGACCTCATTAGAAGAAAAATGCACGATACTCAAAGACCCAAGGGGCGACATAATACCTCGGGAAGATCGCGAAGGCGATTCTCTTGAACACATGGGTATAAATGATGAAGCACAAGACAATCGACAGTAGGGAGATCGCGACGGCGATCCATCCGACCTCTATGGTGGACCTTCAATCCTTCAAATCTACCTAGAAACTTTGTCTAATCTAACTAACCATTTAAAACCACCTATCCACTAGACTTACCTCGAAAAGATGCAAATCGCGATTAATTGAAGTAATCTCGGCGTCGCTATGTAAGCTGCTATGCTCCGGATGAGCGCAGTCACGATTCTTTCATCTTGGACATCCGAGCAATCGGCCGAGCAAAAATAGATGCTTGAGTAAGTCTGCAAATCAAATGTCTATGTGAATATTAATTGCAAACATTATTTCCACAACGAAAATTGCCCTCGGTTAATTAAAATGGAGATCATGCGTGAATTGAGCAAATTGGGAGCAAAACCATTAGCACTACCATTAGCGTAACCATTATGTTCTTGTGATATTCCCTCACTATCAATTAGTCCCAGAAATAAACAATTCAATTGGGCCTCGCTAACCGGATTATCTGAGATCCTGAGCGGCATATACCAAGAAAGAGATGGTGCATATGTTGTTATGGTTGTGAGGGCACTATTATAACCTATACATAAACAACAAATCAAAATCTCTCACGATTCGACAACTTCTAATTTGGATAGACGAAGAAAGGCATTAGGATTTTGTACCCCCAGAAGCTTAGAGTAGGCGCCCTTCAAGATGAGCACTATAGCCCGATGAGCGGATCGGCGCCTCAAAAACCAAACGAAATGACCAGACGAGAAGAACAGCGCCTTCGAAACACCACCTTTCGATTACAAATCGAAATCCCGCCCTCTTCATCGGCCTTGAAATTCAGGTTTAAAATTTGAAATCGGTTGTCTCTTCGGGCCTTCAACCCGGCGCTCGAAGCGTCTTAATTATGGTTCCGTAGGGCCTTTATTGCGTACACTTTTGAATTTGGAGGTGCACTTTATTACGTACACTTTTGAATTTGAATTTGTGTGTCCATTAATACTGGTACATTAATGGTGGGTATTTATGATTGCCGGCCGTAATAATGGCTGCCATTTATGGCGTGTCGAGGTCCGCGACGTGCGGATTAAATTAATCCGGCTTCACCAGGCCATTTTTATTCTCGCGATCCCTTGGACTTTCATTCCGCCCGCCCGATTTCGGCGCCTTCCGCGATTCCCAGCGCCAGCCTCCTCCGAAGCGCCTTCCACCACGGTCGAAATCAACCCGTTTTTTAAGCTTCCAGCCGGGCGATCCATGGCACCAAAAAGCCCACCTCGAGAGAAGGTTAGTTCCAACCCCTCGGCTCAAGAAGATCGTGGCGCGATTTCTTTTCGATAGTGCATGTTCAATTAGACTCTTCACCTTTTAAGTAATGTAGTCATTAGAAGATGCGGAACTCAACGGGATGCGGCCATGATCACGATCAATGTCGGACGGATGCGATGCGCGATCTCAGCGATTGCTTTCGGTTGGCGGCGGCGATGCGTGTTGGTGGTCAACAACATGGCGGTCGCGATCTTCTTCAGCAACTCACCATCTGGCGTTTGTGATCTTACGAATCACTCATGAGGATGTGATTAATAGTCCTAATCTCTCTTGAAGATCGCGACCCGATCCTGGCGTCGATACGGAAGAACTTGACATTAGGGAATCTTGACCCACTTCTTATGCGATACGCGGATTTGTATGTCGCCCGGGCGTTGAACCCAATAAGATCATCACACCTTCAAATGAAAGAAAGTGGTGTATAGAAATTACCTGGGCAATTCCCGCGAGGCCGAAAAGCGACACCGCCATAAGGACCTACGCTTTGTTCCTCGGAATTTGGCAAGAAAGCGATGACATACGGCGGTGGGAATTGCAATAAGCTATGTGGAAGGAACAAAAACAATGTCCAAGGCGGCTATTATATGCGCCGTAGAGGACACCGCGTAATTTGCGATTCATTGAGTATGTCCAAATGGACAAACTATGATCCTCGCTCATGGCGGCTAGCAAATTAAACAAGCCCGCCCATCGGAAAGAATGTTCACCCGGTTTTAAAAGGATATGGGCTGATACCGGCGGTCCCACGAATCTCACGTCTCTGTGCGGAATAACGGCAATAGGGATATATTATGCAGCTTCTCCACATGCGAGAGAAAAGGTTTGCGGCGATAAAAAAACCACCTAGCATTGTAATTTGAAGCTAAACGAGATGAGAAGATGCCTTACATAATGGACCTAATTGGTTAAGGGCTCAAGGCGAAGAAAAAACATGTGAAGCCCGTATCTGCCCGGAGAGGCCTCTTCCGAACCCACACCCTCTCAGGTTGAGCCTGTTTCCACTGCCCAACCATCTGGCTGGCATAAATCCGTCAACCTCAACCTCACGGCTATTTGTGCTCCCCCCTCTTTGTCCCCTAAAGATTCTAGCATTCCAAAGTTCGGAATCAAACTCGGCCAAACTCAATACTTCACGATAGCCTTGAACCTTCTTCTTCCAACACCCCCTTCCGTCCTCGGTCTTTGCGCCGTCCAAGAGGCTAGGATTTCCTATTATACGAGCTGCCCGGCCAGAACCTCAAATTCAATCCACGAAGAAGAGCGCCAAATTGGCGGGAACAAACTGCCGCGAAGCTTGAACAATTCAAAGCGGTTCTACCCGCTTGGTGTGGTAGTTTATGAAGGTTTCAATATTCGATTCGAACCAGCTCCTGCTAACCTCACGCGCGTCGAATGCGTTCAAGCGACCCGTTGAGACTCTACGTGAAGAGTTTCAAGGCGTATCCTGGAGGTGCTCACCCGTAGATGTTGTCCCCTTGACCCCCATTACGGGTGATTGTTATTGTTCATGATTTACGGTTTGTGGTCGTCGACTTACAAGTGCACATTATTTCGGGAAGAAGATCACATAGGAGTACAGAGATGACTTGAAGGGCAAGAAATTTTGGATAATATCGGTAACCACGGTATATGTGCAGCTCAAGCTGCTATCTTTGTCTTGTTGGAGAAGCGGGAACAACAGATGGAGTTTGCTAAAGCCTCTGGCGAGGAGAAGAACAAGAGTGCTTAACTAAACTTGGCGGATAGAGAATATATTGAGTTGAGCATTGGTGCAATGAAGTCATCGCTAACACCCGTATATAGAGAGCAATTGTTAGAGAAGCTTCAACAGCGGCTCGATCAACATAAAAGCGTATGGTTGTCCTCCTCAAGGTCCCATTGGTAACTGCCACCACCTCCTGGCAAGATGGAAGGTATTTTTATTATCTTTGCTCAAAGACATCGCGACGCTGATTTTCCTAACCATTTGTTTTGTAGGACTTCCCACGAGATAGCTACCACAACGTTAAAGGTGAAGGAGCTAAAGGGCGAGAAGCAATTTATTTTTTATGGAGGCGGGTTTTCGAAAGTTAATGGAAGTGGGCCATGAGATGGGTCAACAAGAAGCTTTGTGATGAGCATGGAGATTTTCTGATAAGCCCCTCGAAGGACTTCTTCAACAAAACTGGTTAAGATACCTTCGAGGCATGTCTAATGTAGAGGCTTCTCGGCTACTTTCGATGAGATTTTGGAAGGAAAGACATCGCGTTAAGGTGCAAAGCGGATATCATGGCGGGTTTAATTACCCGGCCCGGCGCCATTGATATTAAAGCCTCGACTTCATCACGGAAAGAGATTTTGTCATGCGGCTTCCCGCTTTGGGAGAAAGATTACACTTTTGGGAGGAGTTGCTTTTCGACTTTCACCGCTTTCACAAAACGGCCGGATTACGGATATATCCGATTCGGATACGAGTCGTGAAACCCAATTACAATAAGGAACATGTTGTGGGTAATTTGCCGTTGCATTTCTAGAACCCATTAGATCGATTTTGAAACACGAAGAGGCTATCAAGATCAAGGAGAAGAAAAAATGTTGTGCATCTTGTAACAAAGGAAGGATTCCCACCTCCACTCCGATTAATGCGAGAATGCTACTATGGTGTTCATAGACTTTAGAGGATTCTCTCGCATTATGGGCGTGCAAGAAATATATGGAACTCTTCACAAGAATATCCAAGCATGACAAGCTGCTAACATTTATCACCTTGTGATTACGATGCGATGCGAATTTGCGGATTGCTTATGCGACCAAAAACAAATTCAAAGCGGGTCCCATATTTACGTAGGGTACATATGACGAGCGGGATGGGTGAACAAGAAAAGGGTGAAGGAATATCGGTATTACATCACCCATATGTGCATCAACGAGCGACTCGTGGTGAACGCGATTATCTGCCGGGAGCTTCGTTTGACACAATTGAGCAATGCACCACGAGGAAGGCACCGCCAAATGCATGTCGGTGGTGGCGAAGATCTTGATGAGAAAATGAAGAAGAAATGGCATACATATTTCACGGGTAAACCCGGTACAAGTTTGTCCGGAATGGAAGGTGACCCGCGTGATGAAGTGCCGGTTAGAAGACATCATATGCCTACTACACCGGTTGACAAGCTTGTCTTGAAGGATGGTTGTGTTCTTGATTTCTTTTCAGCGATGCGCTTCTCGTGTCGCCTTCACTGCAGGGGAAAGAAGAGTATTGCTTTTAAAGCGGGGGTAAAAGTGTGCCCGATTTCTGAGGGCTTTCTGGATAAGCTCGAAAAAAAGCTGGTCGAACAGCATTTGGGGAGACAGATGACGAGGATAAAGGCAGAGCCCGAGAATGATCCTCATGCGATCAATTTAAACATTACCCAATGAACAGGATATATCTAACATCGATTCAATCTTGGATCAAATGGATGAGAAAAGCTTCTGAGGAAAGAATCACGAGGAAGCGAAAAAGACTTAAGGAGGCTACCGAGAAAAGGTATTCTGGCGCTAGAGCCGATGTTTCAAAAATTGGGGGCTTTAAATGAAAATTTGATGCCTACATGCCTTTCTTGACAGTGGGTCGAAGTTTAGAATACGTAGGCATGGCCGTGGACCCTCTAGGGATCAAGAGGGTGAGCCATCGAAGCACAAGAGCATCGAGGTTCCGGCAATGAAAAAAACCAAACTCTTCCATGCACCCAGATGCTCGCATGTCCCCGGCGAGTGGTGGCGTATGTCGAAGGACCCCCATGGATCTCCCGACCTGAAAGGACCGGATCCACATGTCCAACTCCTTCGCGCAGCCATGTCCGTAGAAATCCCGGATAAAACAGGCTACACCGAGATGGACCGGAAGATCGTTTCCAAAGGGGCGGAACATGTAGATAGGATAGTTTCTTGAGAGCTAGGTGTTGTACACGAGAAAGTATCGGAAACCCAGATGGACTAATTTACGCCCATATGGCAAAAGGGAATGTACATTGAAATGTTTGAGGAATACAATTTACAATGCTTTGAGTTTACTATTTCAGTTTTTTGGTCTAAGCATTCCTTGACCACGACAACTCACAATGTTAAGCCACCCGATCCTCATTATCACTTTCAATTCTTTTTATCCGGTGTGTAGAGCTTAACGGAATTGTAATATTACATCCATGGGCTGGCTAGGAAGCTTCAAATCTTCGCCAGTGGCGATCTGGCCGAAAGTGTTTTCACTCTTTCTTGTGGACCGCTCTTACTTTCGCTGAAGGAGCTTGGACTAGCCTTATACATGTCAAAGTCGGATACATCGCTGGTTGTGCCCAAAAAACATCGGAAAAAACGTCAACTTTTACTCCGCTGCAACCATTTGCGGTGTTTTATAGACACCCAAGAACCTATTTCATGCTAAACGAGAATTCCGAAATTCTCTAATTAATTAAATCGTGCTTATATGATGCAGATAGCCTGTAATTGGCTAGACACAAAGCCCAGCCATCAGACTTCTCCTCTTCTGTACCAGCAGGTTAAAAAGAAGCTCAGGCATCAGTACCTGAGCAAGCACTCACTCAAACAAATATTTGAGCATGACCAGTTAAGCATCAGAACTTATTCTGATCATGAGGTTCTTGGCATAGCAGTACCAAAAACCGAGTGCGTAAATTAATCTTTCTACCTGTAATACATCATATTTGAAATCTGAAAGTAAGCATCATCTGCTGCTGAACTCCCTAGCTCGACATCTCTTATAATTTCATGTGTATGCAATGAACCTGTGATTTTAGATCAAGATACTCCATTCTTTTTCAGAAATTCTACTACAAACCTTTTCAAGAGCAAGAAAGAGCAAGGAGAGGGGGCCAAGGACAAATTCTTCACAAAGAGACAGTTATGATTTTCCCCTGCTTGGAAAAAGAAATACAAAATATCTCCTTTACCTAGTTTTGTAGCTTCCATTCTTCACCTTATAGGCCAGCATCTAAAGATCTACCATTTCGGTGTGTCTATTCAAAGACATAATAAAGAATGGAACCTCGTTAGAGGATTACCGCTTGCCAAAGCGCCAATAGAAAAAGGAAAAATTTGTAAACCTCCGGTGAGATCTTTTTCTCTTGCCGTACAATCCATTCCCTGTCTCCGCTAGCACCAAAATACCACGATTCTGACCTCATTTACCCGCTGTTCCGGTCTGCTGAAGAGAGGGCGGCCGCTGCCCTCAGCCGGCCAAGAACGGCGCCTCAACCGCCATTTCCCCCTCGGATGTTCTTTTAATTTGTCTGGAGCTCTGATCTCGCATGCAAAATGGTAATTTGGAAAACATTATTTACTCTGTTTTTGTAAATGCTCCCTTTTCTACTATCATTTGGGCTTGCACGTTGGCATCTTTTCTTATTTGAGAAGCCATCTTTCATGGTAAGTAATATTGTATGATACAAAAAAGGAGAAGGCATAGGAAGAGGATATTTGAAATGGTATCTAACACATTTGTATACTGGCCAAGTTCCCCAAAGCTGCTGATTGAGTGGCTCATCTGGAGCCCCAGCACAAGACTATAAAAAGTATGATACCTTACTTCTAATAGGGCTTGGAATGGATGCTACACCCTTCATCTGTATTTTGAAAGTGTGTCTTCTCTTTCCAATGTGTATTCTCTATCCATAAAAATGCTTTCAAATGTGTCTTTTCTTTAAGGCCATGTCCACTGGCACTACTGTCTTGCAACAAATCCCACATCACAAGCCAGTATGTCAAATCTTAGAATTTTGGCATTTATTTGAGCAACTACAGAATTATCATAATCACTGCTATTCAAAAGAATAACAAGTCTGACACAAGGCTTAAAAGGCATTCTTTCTAATTTTGTTTTCTATATCTGACCTTGCATGTTCTTCATATGTCTGCTGCACACTAGGAAATGCCCTGCTTTTCAAATAGCAAAGGTAGATTGGCCGCTAAGCTATGGTATTGCATTATAGGCTAGAAAAATATCCAAACTACTCATTGAATATTATTTCTTTTTTCTTTGTAGCATGTTAACTAGGATTTAGTGACAGTGTCATTTCATGGCATTTGTGCAGGTTTTAGTTATTGAGGATGTGGCTGGAACAGGAACTTTTAAGGCCACCAACAAGATCACCCAACTGGTGAAAATTCAATTAGGATTTGTTCTACATCCTTGCAGAGCACATACTGTGCCTTTACAGGGTTTTTTTGCATGTCAACTTTTCCTTCTTTGGCGATCAAATTTATTACGTACATCTATTATACCAAAATTTGTGCAAAATATTGAATTTAACGTGCTGCATTTCCACTCCAACCATGGAGGTAATAATTTCTTTTGCTTTTCCAGGTTGAAATTGCCACCTCTTCTAGACTTGATAGAGAATATAACTAAAAATTATGGTCTGAATGGTTAACCTCAATTTTGACGGCAATGTGAATTCGTAAAAGAGTGGACCGTAGCTTTCTTCTACGAACCATTCCTTAACTGTAGAACATTTCTATCAAAACTCAAATCACTGTAGCCTAATGGGACGTTGAGGCTCAGAATACCTGGCTAAGTGATAGGTTCATTGCAGAGTGTAGATCTATACCTGTCTAGAATGTTCTCAGTTTATCAACAATGCAATTCACAATTGTAGGAAATGCTTCATTTGGCTGTTAGAATGTCAAGCTTTATAAGGTCAGCCTCCGGTTATCTACATAAGATAAACATGCGTATGAAATAATGCTAGGCCAATATTTCGTCTCTATTGAACTGATAAAAATTTAATTTCTAGCTAGCTCAACCCCAACCCTCTGAATGTCTCATTTTTGGGTTGCCCCTAGGGGCAAACCCTTGTTTATGTAGATTTGTGGAATATCCGGTATATCTTTGGCATATGCTTAAAATATTCTCAGTGGACCGCTCCAAACCGGTTGTTGCCCGAAAAACTCGGTCAGCCATTTGCGGATGGTGCTTTTATTCGAACCCCTAACAGAATGAAATTTCATTACGTGGAGTTAAAGATAAGCTTCTAGGGTAAATCGTTTCTTTGCGGAAAATGACTTTATGAACTTCGGCATGGTACGGTGAACGGCCGCAACAATCTTCTTGCGGCCTATCGGCAGCTGTAATTTTCGAGACTCATAAGATGTAGGGGATGGCGTAAATTTCAGTAGCATTTGGATCAAGGCTCACCCTCTTGAGGTAAAACAAAGGCGGGTTTGATGTCTCGAGTTTGGTTGATCCAATTCAAATATTTTGCAATGGGTTCTTCTAAGTTTTTTGCATATCACGGACATCAAAGATTGGATTCTCATGTTAGTTTGGGACCCCGGGAGCCATAGCGCATGGATTAATAATGCCCCTTTCTTTCTCGCCTTTGGAAGTTTGATTAACAAAATTAGGTAGCTTGATGAACGATTCCCATGAAATGTATAGCCTAGTATCCCGTGTACCACCAAATGCATGGATAAATTTAAGTTAATCGCTTTTCAATTGAATACAACTCATCTTGCTTCCTGCAGAAAAGCTATTTTTCTCGGGCTATCCGGGCCTTGATGACTTGGTGGCATCGTGGGCAAAAGCGTAACTAAGTTGATTTTGTAATGCTAAGGACTAGATCGGGCTCTATTTGGCAACCATTTCATTCATTAATGTTTTTATTTGTGGGATTTGGCGGTATCCCCGTTGGATGCAAACGGTGAAAGGCAAACAAATGTAGACCCGAGAGTTAGATACACGGGGGCAATGCTCAACCAAGATGTTGGATTTTTCGATGAGAGGCAGGGACGGTGATGTGGTCGGAAGGATATCTAGCGACATGTTAATTATACAAGACGCTATTAGCGAGAAGGTTACTTTATCGCCCCATTGCTCGATCTCAAGGCATGATTTTTCGATGCTTAAGCAAAATATGTTCATAATCACCGACTTTTAGGGGTTGTGATGGATGGGTCTATTCTTACATTTCATCGCCGATTTGTTGGAGGGTTCATACTTGGGTTCATAACGTTATGGCGATTAGGTGTTGTAACACTTGGCATCCTTCCCCGTAATTCGCGATTCACGGTGGTCTCAGATGCCTATGCACTCCGCCCGGTGTTACTTCCAAGAGCCAGCGGCATATGCAATAGGAAGCATAGCGAAACAATACATGCCATCAAATTTTTACCTCCTTTACGAAGTTGGTTTTGAAAAATAAATCAATAGCACAGTTTTAAGTCTAAGAAATTTAATTGAAAAATAAAAATCAATAGCCATGATTTTAAGTCTAAGAAATTTAATTGCAAGACTTAGGTTTGCTTTATCATGTACGATTTCAATAACACTTTTGCGCATGAGGCTATTTCACAAGCACGGAT
This sequence comes from Isoetes taiwanensis, assembly GCA_021234155.1. Taxonomy (NCBI): domain Eukaryota; kingdom Viridiplantae; phylum Streptophyta; class Lycopodiopsida; order Isoetales; family Isoetaceae; genus Isoetes; species Isoetes taiwanensis. The sequence continues at coordinate 108,134 of JAJEKV010000342.1, read as the reverse complement.
TGTCTATTCTTTTTTGGGGGACACAAAACAATTAGCAGCTATCTAAGCATTGAAGTCCACACTTCAATTGGGTTATAAAATTTTGGGATTGCCAAAGGTTTGGGTATAGGATTTACATATGGAATTCTCTTATGTTCTTTGGGCACTTTTGATGTGGTATGGAGGCGTCCTCATCGACAAGGACATGCCAATGGTGGCAAAGTTCTTACGTCAATGTTCGGGCCATAGTTGGCCGGCATGTATGTTAAGCTCTCTAACCACAAAAGTAATAAGATCATCAAGAATGATATGGTCAAGAATGATATGGAAGTTTGCATGTTTAATTATTAGTGGTAATTGTTGTGAAGATCTTTGGGTCAAGCTACTCCAAGCATTGCGGCATTTTCAAAAGCAAGGATAGCTACTTATCAACTCATGCAAAATGATTAACCATAAGCCTACAATAAATGTTGATAGATTGAAGGGCAAGGTGTTAACTTAACTGTTGTACAAGGAAACATTGAATTACGCAATGTCTTTTGGTTATCCTTCACGACCGATGTGGCCATATTTGAGAACCTTTGTCTTCAAATACCAGCGAGGAAAAAAAGGGCGATGGTAGGAGGTAGTGGTTCGGAAAAGAGCACAATTATCTCACTCATTGAGAGGTTCTATGATCCGACTTCGAGTGCAAATGAAATCCTTTATCTTTGGTGTCTATATCTGCGCAAAAGGGTCTTATACATTGATGTTTTGATATAGGGAAGGTGCTACTTGACAACCATGATATTAGGACCTTGCGGTTAGATTGGCGCGAGAACACGTGGGTGGGTTAATCAGGGAACCCGGCTTTTGTTCGCACAACAATTGAACGAGAACATACTTTACGGCAAGGGATGCAACTATTGAGGACATTGAAAAGGCCGCAATATTCCGCCAAATGCACATGGCTTTATTAGCCAGCTTCATGGGTACAAAACTCAGTTTTCATTATTTAGGTTCCATTTTATGCTCAATATCTTTCTATATTGCTTTAGACACATAGTATCAATATGTTTCAAAGTCATGTAAAATGCTCATAGTCCCCACGGATATAGGTTGGTGAGCGTGGCGTGCAACTTTCTCGGGGGACAAAAGCGAGGGATTGCAATAGCAAGGGCCATGCTAAAAGATCCTTCTATTCTTCTTCATGATGAAGCCACAAGTGCTTTGGATCTGAGAATCGTAACATAATAGCCCAAGAAGCCTTTGGATCACCTCATGATAGGGCGACAATTGATCATTGTTGGCACACCGCCTATCTACCATTCGAATGCAGATCTTATTGCTGTTGTACAGCAAGGGAATATTGTTGAGTTAGGTACACATGAGGACCTCATTGCCAAAGGCCAACATGGGACTTATGCTGCTCTTGTTAGGCTACAAGCAATGGCAAAAGACCAAGAAGCATATGGAACACAAGAACTTCGTGTTTCTTTCATCTCATTTGTGATGGACGGTTTACATTTTTCTCCTGCTCATTCCTTATTTTTTGGTTATGTTTGACTATGTGCGGGTGTTAAAAAGACTCCTTTGATAAATGCCCAAGTGTAGATACTATGGTTGAGAGTGCAAGGTTCAAGAGGGATCAAGTGTTTCTTGAGTCAAATCGATGACGGCTTCAGATCTTATAGAAGTTGGAGATGTTACTGAAATACAAGAAGATAAAAGGGTGTCAAATGCATACTTCTGGAGATTATTAATATTAAGGCTAAATGCACCAGAGTGGCCCTTCTTCACTGTGGGAACAATCGGAGCCATGTTTGCTGGTGTTGTCAATCCGAGTTTTGCATATTTCCTTGCCTCAAATATCAAGGTGTTTTACGACACGGACTTCAATCATATGAAAAAAGAACTTGCCAAAAAGAACTTGCGAAAATCTCACGAAGCGTATGCGCGAAAAAATGCTTGCAGGTAATGGAATGAATCTGATAAAATTTTGAATATAATAGATAGATATAAGGCATGCATGTTTAAACATGTCTCCGCTGCAGCTATATTAAGAAATGAGGTTAGTTGGTTTGATCAAGATGAGAATAGCGAGTAGGCAAATCATAGCACGCTTTAGCCTCAAGCAACATATGTGAGAGCTGCTATGGGAGATCGTGTTGCAATACTTGTACGAGAACACAACACTTGTTGTTTTCGGCTTTTATTATTGCATTCATTGTGCGAAAGGAGGGTTGCTTTTGTAATAACCTAACTATACCCTTATTAGTTGCTCTTGCCATGGTCCAGGTAAAATACTTTTACTTTCAGCATTCCCTATAAATAACATATTGAATCTATATATTTTTTTGAGTTCAAGAACAAAATTAGGTCTCCTCTAGTAATAGTTTGTGGTTTGCAGCAATTGTTTGTGAAGGGTTTTGTTGGGGACATAGTCAAGGCACATAACAAAGCAACCACGCTAGCGGTAGAAGTCGTTAGCAATATCCATGGCATAGCAGACTTTCAATGCTTTGAGATAAAATTGGTAAATTTGTTCTCTACTGAACTTCGATGGGCCAAAGCAAAGTAACTTCATCGAGAGGACGGTTAGCGTGCTTAGGATATGGTCGTCCAACTTCTCCTATATTTTTCTTATGGCTTGACGCTGTGGTATGGGGCCAAGTTAGTAAAAGATGGGGTGACAAACTTTGGAGATGTAATGAAGGCATTTTTCGTCCTTGTTATGACATCCTTTGCAGTGGCAGAGACAATTTCTATGACTCCAGATATTATAAGAAGCAACAATGCCATGAAATCTGTTTTTAAGATTCTTGACCGAAAAACCAAGATTGAGCCAGATGGCACTGAGGGTGAGCAGGTATATCAAATAAAAGGAGAACTTGAATTTCAGAATTAAAAACCAGTTTTGCATTACAAGCTTCTATTATTAGTATTGGGCAAAACCCTTAGGTCCCATCAAGATTTTTTTTTACGGGTGCTAGTCAGATATCTTATGTTTAGAGCGAGAACTTTAATAGAAAAGCATAAGAAAACAATGGCCCAAAGATTTGCTAAGAATTGCATGTCTAGATTTTTATATCTAATGAAACATGAGAGAATGTAGTCCTCATGAGTTGAACTTGAGCAAGAAACTAGAAAATTAGCAAGAAAGTAAAAAAGTTTTGCTTTGCATCCAAGTGGAATTCATTAAATCTGCACAAAGGAAAGCAAAGAACAACACTGTTCAAAAGAAAGATTTGAAGCATGTAATCTGTCCAGAACAAAAACAATTCAACACAACATAGGTGTTGGCGCTATCATCGCACCCAACACTCTAAAAACATAACACTACATGACAATAAGGGATAACACTACATGACAATAAGGGTGTTGGTGTCATCATCTCTGCTTTATGAGACTAGTTTCTGGCCCCTGCAACATTCCGCTATGAGCATACATCTTGCATGTTCCATAAGGTCAATAGCATGGACGCACATCGTCTTCCCCCCTAGGGCTTTGTTATTGGCACAAGGGCTACAATGGCTGAAGAGAGTATGGCGAGAGCACTGTAAGGGGTGGTTTGCAACATGGTCTATCGACTACTAGCAGATTGTGGCTATGCCTGATGCCGAGGGATAGGAGGCGCACCTGAATGTGTGCTTTGCTACCACTCTGTGGAATGTAGCCACTCTTGTGAAGCCTAAGACAGAAAACTATCGCACACAGGTTAATACATCAATGGAACATGGCCCACACCAGTACTTGAAAGCACATATATCTATGAAGAAACTGAGAGCTATTGCCTCCGTGAGGACGGGGTCCCATCATCTCAGAATTGAAACACGTCGCTGGAGTACGGACGAAGGGTAGAGAATCCCCCGGCATGAGAGAATATGCCAGTGTTGCCACATGCAAATAGTAGAGGATGAGCACCATGCTCTGCCGGAGTGTCCAACATATACGCACATCCGAACAACACTGCTGATCTTAGACGCTCTGAGACATCGTTGCATCACTTGCTGGCATCGCCGATGCTTGCATGTCTCACGTCCTACAATTTGCAGGTCTACCGTAGTATCTATTGGATCATTATAAAGAGCAAGACACATATGATACACACACGCCACCTACATTGATCTATAGGCCTTGTCATATCAGGATATCCCTGCATATTTTAAGGGGCATAAAACATTGGCCACTACTTATCTTGCATAAATTGTTAAAAACAGTTTGGCCATGCCATTTTTTGAAACCTCTGTTCAAAGCTCTGAAGAGAGCTCAAAGTGTAGCTAACAAGAATGCTTAGAAGTTTCTACATGATGCTATCAGTTAGGGGCTTGACTTATGACCCCAACTGTGATCCCTGGTAGGAATGACAGAATAAAGTGGATGTAGACCATGGTTCAAACTGTCGCCCCCACACATAAAGGGGCTAGAATAATCCTTGTTAAAAGGGAAAGAAGCAAGCAAGAGGGTGGTAGTGGGAAAAATCCAAAACAAAGATGACAGTCTAGAAATTAATAATTGTGCATTAGTAATCCATTACTACTACGGTTTTCCTCGAATTCGAGACGAGGTCTTTTAGTCCTGATAGTAATCGGATGTACTAATGTGGTCCAGCTCAGTGCGACAGTAGTGCCACTGGACATCATTGTTGGGTACCAATACTATGTTCCATAATAGTAGAAACGGAGAGAAGCTAATTGTCGGGACAATGAAGGGAACCTTTGACTGACCACCAGGACAGAGTGGGTTAACTTGCCAGCTGGTGCGCCATCTCCACATTTGAGGATTGGTACATCAAAATTGAGGCCTCATAATTTGAGACGCACATGAGATGTGGATCAAGGGAGCCTTGCAAAATGTGTACAACTCAAAGCTGGTGATAATGAAGCACTCTCGCATGGCCATGAAGCCAATTATAAGTGAGGTGGGGGTATGATATAGGACTAAGAGAAGCCTATCAAAGGGCTAATTACCTAAACGTGGTTTGCTCGTAACGACCTAATAAGGAAGCTCGCCATTGCTACATAAGTCCAGTGGCTTCACGGCATTACAGGCGATAATTGTATTCTATTTTATTCTATTCTCTACAAGGGATGTCACTTAGATAAATTGCTAAGTGTAGTTTGGCGGCCATTTTTTGGAATATTTATGCTAAGGGAATGGGGACAGGGACATAGAAATAATATTTTTCAATAAGCAGATAAAACCACACCAAAAAGACAAATGCTACTATACAATGTGTCCCTACTACTGGGATGAAAAAACCCCCACATGGGAGGAAAAACCCTGGTAGTAGGCTCTCAGATCCCTTGTCCCGTAAGGGATTCTCTAATGGTAGAGACTTGCAAAACCATTGGCAATGCCGGCCAATTGATCTGGCCCGGTGCCTCGAGCATCTAAGATCGGCATGTGTTGCTCGGGATATGCGTATATCGTTGGACACTCTTGCGAGCATGGTGCTCATCCTCTCTTGTCGCATGTGGCAACACCGGCATATTCTCTCATGCCGGGGATTCTCCGCCCTCCATCCGTAGTCCAACGACTGTTTTCAATTACGAGATGATGGGACCCGCCCTCACGCGAGGCAATAGCTCTCCGGTTTCTTCATAGATATATCGCTTTTCAAATGCCGGTGTGGGCCATGTTCCAGTGTTGGATTAACTTTAGCGTGTGGTAGTGCTCGCTTTTTAGGCTTTGCACGAGTGGTTGCATCCCACATAGTGGTGGCAAAGCGCTCATTCAGTGTGTGCACTGTCCCGGGCATCAAGCATAGCCACAATCTGGCTGGTAGTCTATAGACCCGTTCACGAACCACCCACGGCGATGCTCTTGCCATACCCTCTTCGGTCGTTGTGGCTCTTGTGCCAATAACCACGACCCACCGGGAAGGCGTTGTGCATCCATCTTTGGTGACCTTGTGGAAATATGCAAGATGTCTGCAGCATAGCGGAATGTTGCGGGGCGAACCAGGTCTCATATAGCAAAATCGATAAGGCACCGTCCTTGATACCTAGATCAGATGTTAAGAAGGCCTTTTGCACCCTCTCTAGCTTATCCCGGTGTTCTTGCTAATTCTTTGGACCCCGGACCTCTACCCCATACAACAATAATTGGTTCAACGAGTGCTGCGAGCGGGTGTGCTCTCGTGCCCGATCACATAGGTCTATTAGTAGCAGCTATTGCATAGCATCTGAGGGCTTTCCATCCCGCGCCCGACCCGCTCTTTCCACACAAATATCCCATAACATGCTAAGCGCCAAAGTCGATTCCCGATACTTGAAGGTCCTTACAACATCCACACTCGTCCTCTCGTAATAGAGATCTGGGATATCATCTTTGCGGGAGAGGACTGCCGGGGAGCTTAGTTTTACGCGGGTTCACCGGTCATTCTGTTGTGTCCGCGGAACCCACTAAGAGCGTCCAAATGCCGGCCGCATACTCACAGGTCAGTATGGGATAGCAAGTCTACATCATCCGCATAGAGCAATTGCCTTATCTTCAGTGTCGCGGGCCACCGCCCCATGTTCTTGCATCCAAGTCTCCAACTTGTCAATGTAGAGACCAAAGAGCGTTGGAGATAACGGACATCCCTGTTTAACCCCTATGGTGCTAGCAACTTCGCGATCCGATGCGAGCAATGCGGCATATATCCCATCATAGAGTCTGAGATGACATTTTGTAAGTCCTTGGGTGTGGGGCATGTAAATGCGCTGCAAATCTTTACAACAGTCCCGAGGGACCGTATCATATGCCAGCCTTGAAATCTAAGCGAACAGAGGAGTCCGCCCGGCGCATTGCGGTAGCTTCCATAAGGATTCTCGAGTGAATATATGGTCGATTGTGGGGGGCGCGGCGAAACCCCCACTGGCCAATCGCGACGACTGCAGCTTCCCTCATTGCCGAAGTTAACTTCTTCTCCACCACACACGCTAAAAAGCTTTGCAAGTAATGGGCTCACCATGATCATCGCGGTAGTTCCCGAATCATCCCTCACACTGTCTTATGAATTGGGGTGACCTTGCTAACCATCCACTCTCCGGGAGGCCCTCCCTTATGGCCTCGGTTAATAATCATGCTGCCGAGGCCCTAGCAAAGCCGCCCACCCCATTTCAATAACTTCGGCAGAAGTCCCCCGCAGTCCTTACGTGATTGCCATTAGCCCGGTGTCTAAGGCCCCGTTGGATGTCTTCCTCCGTGAGTGCAGCATTTCTCCTACGATGGAACCCCAAAGAACCGCTCCCTGGGGATCATACAGCCCTCCAAGCGATGCATCCACGGTCTACGGTAATATTGCGGGTGGTTGATGCCTCTTGTACAACACCCTCACGCCGGAAGGCTTTTCGGCTCATCATCAACAAATCAAACATGCGCTGCTGATGGTCTGCAATATACGCATGCTTTTTGGATTTCAAGAATGCTCTCTGAATGCCCTGCTGCCGCAATTGTGGATCTGAGTGCTTCCTATGACGAATATATCGCGGCTTCCTGTCATGGATATTACAATAAGACACAACATGCATAAATTTAATACTCATATAACATTCACAGACCGTAAATTAGTATTTTGCGTGTTTTAGCTGCCAGCCGGGTCACAACCGACCAGCCTATTTCCAGCCTGGTCCAAATAACCGCATATCATCTGGGAGTGTGCATGCACATCCGGAATGCATCCATCTTGCTCTTCCATTTTTTGATCCCGTGGCAAGATCGTTGGTTGTGGGCATGAGAACCAAGATAATGGTTCTAACTTGGAGCACCAGAGAAAGTGGCAAATAGAATATACATGCCCTTCACCAGTTGCAATGGCCAGCCATTAGAATCGTAATATTTTTACCTAAAGAATACATCCGCATTAGGCAAAATGCATGCAAGTCCTGAATTAGAACATAAACTTAATGCCAAAGACTTCTATGGATTTGGATTAGCATATCCAATCATCCATGCAATTTAAACAACTTGATCATAACCAGAGATCTACAGACTATTTAAAAATAAAAAAAATTAATTACCTTAAGACAACTAGTGCATAATAGTTAAAACCCAACCATTAACTCAATGGGCTTATGATCAGCAAAATATTACCATGAATTGTGTTCTCGTTGACAAAACCCATGTTCTTTTCTATAAACATGTTCTGCATCAAAAGTACTTTGAATAGCATGCAAATACATCCATCAACACACAAAAGCAAAGCTAACCTATGTTATTGGAAAGAAGACTTTCCATTTTAAATATTTCATTTTTTATGGTGAAACTAAGGTTAGACAAAGTAGGTTTGGGCTCCTTTATATTGTGCACTTATGAAAACATGGGTAAAATATTAGCCCCTTCAAAATACTACAAAGCAGTCAGGCTTTCAAATTTAGAACGAGATTAAAATAGTTGGGCATAAGGAAGTCCAACTGGTAATATTCTGAAACCACACAATGTTGTTGACAGGATCGTGAAATCAAATGAACAAAAACGACCAAACATAGCATCTGCTTCAGAATATCTTAGTGCAACAGAAAAAGTCAAAAGAAAATAGTTTGAAACAGAAGCAATAAACCCCAATCTGATACTTATTATTGCATACATACACAAGTCATGGAACTGTCCAGGAACAACATGAGAACTACTAAACAAAACATGAGATATAACATGAGAACATAGGTTGCTGCAGGTCACCAAATAATGAAGGCTGAGTTTGTTGCATGAAGGGCATGTTGCTTGTTTAAGGTTCACCAAATTGTGCATGTGGTGTTCACCCAAACAGACTAGGTTGCAGCTGTGGACCACACAGAGATAGATCAATAGCTTATTCCTCGGCTACCTGGTAAAAGAAACAGCACTATTTAGTTAGAAACTAGTAGATGAAGCTGAAAAATGTGGACCTTTACACAATGCAGGCATCAAAAGAAATTTACCAAATGCAACAAGAATGCCAGCACCATCACCGCATTACCATTGGTTTTAAGGACCTTATCTAAGGGCCACTAAAATATCTAGGGGTCGAGCGGATATTATCATGGCATCAAGCCTACAATAGACCCTTGGATTTTCGCACAACCGTCCAAAGCACGCTTCGTGGTTTGGCAAGCTCTGCCGGACGGATCTTGAATTTTTTGGAACCTGCTCGAAGCAGGGCCATTGAAAAGAGGATTCAACGGCCAGATAGACGAACCGAGCTTCAGGAGGGCGGGCATTCGCGTACGGCTCCACGGAGGAGTGGTGGCAGTACGGGCTCCCTCGGGAACTTTTTTGGGGTCCGTCTCTTGGGGTATGGCCTCTTCCCTCCCTTTGAGGCCTCCACGCGAAAGTCTTGGACTTCGCTCGGACTGGGGAAGGGTGCCGCCTAACAACAAAAAGGCCGGGGCCGGGCGGGTGTGTTGGCACCCTTGCCCTTGCCGGATCCGGCCCAGGACCTTGCACCGTGTCCTTAGCGTAGAGGAGGATCTTGGCGCTTGAAGATCTGAACCTTAAAACCATTGAGGAGGAGAGGCTTGCCCGAACATCCTCTCCCAAAGGCCCCGACGGCGGACCGGCAGCTTCCCACCCCGAAATGAACCGACTGTTCCAATGGACTCGAACCGCCGGCATTATGCAGGGACCAAGGCTTGGACCTCGTTCGAATTGGGAAAGGGGTGCCCGACCCGGCAAAGCCCGGGGATTTGGGCGGGTGTGTCGCACCCTTGCCCTTCCGGATCCGTCGTGGACCTTGCACAATGTCCTCGCCTAGAGGGAGGATGTTGACACCGAATACTGGAACCTTAAAAAATCACCGAGGCGGCTTGTCCCGAAGGCCCCTCCCCAAAAAGCTGACGGATGACGGGCGGCTTCCCCTTCTCGAATCGCGAATCGACCGTTCCAATGGACTCGAAGCAGCATTATGCAGTTACAAAGTTTGTGAGGGCAGAAGACCACCCCATCTCCAAGAAGCTCCAAAGCCTCATATCCAAAGACTCAGTAGTCAATTGGCTTGGGAGGTGGTCGTGGAATACCGCCATGTGTGGCGCTTTCGTGTTCCCTTCTTTGGAGAAATTGACCGTAACCTCCGTCACTAGGGTAATGCCATTCCCACATAATGGCGAAGTCGAATCGCTATTCCGAGACCCTTGACTGCCCGAATGGCAAGACCCTTGATTTTCGCTGTAACCGTCCAAAGCACGCCAGCGGTTTGGCAAGCTTCGGACGGATCTTGAATTTTTGGAACCTCGCCGAGCGGGGCCATTGAAAAGAGGATTCAACGGCTAGATAGACGTAACCGAAAGCCGGGAGGGTGGGCATTCACACACGCTCCACCTGAGGACGGGTGGCAGCACGGGCTCCCTGAACTTTTTGGGGTCCGTCTCTTGGGGTATGGCCTCTACCCTCCCTTGAGGCCTCCACGCAAAGTCCCGACTCGTTCGGGAATTGGGAAGGGTGCCGCCCCAACAACAGCAAATGGGGCCGAGACGGGGTGTGTTGGCACCCTTGCCCTTGCCGGATCCGGCCCAGACCTTGCACCGTGTCCCTTGCGTAGAAGGAGGATCTTGACCCCGGAAGACGGAACCTTAAACCATTGTGGAGGCGGCTTGCCCTCAACGCCTCTCCCAAAGGCCCCGACGACAGGGACGGGCAGCTTCCCCACCCCCAGAATTGCGAACCGACTGTTCCAATGGACTCGTAACGCCCGGCATTATGCGCGGGGACCAAGGCTTGGACTCGTTCGAATTGGGAAAGGGTGCCGCCAAAGAATGGCGGCCGGGACGGGGCGGGTGTGTCGGCACCCTTTGCCCTTTCCTGATCCGTCCGGGCCCTCCACCTCACTGATCACCAAATGTTGAGACCGGGCTGAAATCCAGAAATCGCAAAGAGCAAATTGAAGAGGCTCGTGGGCGATATGGACATTGATGGCGGGCATCCACCCACCACCTAAACATCCGTACGGCTCTTCACAACCACGAAAAGTCCGCTAAGGGATCTAATTCCTTTGCGTCCCGCCCTCAATTCTCGCTTCCCGTGGCACTGCCCCTCCCATTGCATCCCATGGTGGTCGCTTTGATCCACTTCAAAAGGCTGATTTGGTTGATGAGGTTCTTTGCCATGCCGGTGCCTGTGAAACATCCTCAAGTTCCCTTGAGACACCAAAGGGTCTCATCCGAATTGGCCCCATCACAAGATCAATGCGGTTAGTCTCATGGAATGTTCGGGGTAGCCTCCTCCCTCCCTCAAGCTTTAGTCGTGATTTCTTTTACTTATCTAGATTGGATGCTTTCGGTTTGTATGTCTTCAAGAGCATAAGTGTCGTAAGGGAGACGTATCAAAGCTTGCAGACATGATTGGTCGCAGGTTTAATGTCCTTATCGTAGCAGCTAATTCTGCCAGTGCAGGGGTCGTGATAGCATGGCTTCCTTCTTTGCCAGTCATCTTTACTACTACCAGGGTTTTTCCTCCCACATAGAGGTTTTTTCATCCCAGTAGTAGGGACACATTGTATAGAAGCATTTGTATTTTCGGTGTGGTTTTTATCTTCTTTGTTAGTGCATATACCGTCTCATAGGCCGGTTTGGCCTTCACGGACGTTAAAATATACTTCCTTCCTTTTTTCCTTCTATCAGGCACGGCTTCAGGCAATTCTCTTTCTTCACCAGGGTAGATAGCAACCGAACTAGTGGAATAGGACAAGGCTTCCTCTTCCGGTTCAGGGCTAATAACGTTCTTAGTTTCAATAGTGGGGGTGGCCAGAACAATACAGGAAATGCGACCTTCATATTTATTGGAGCCAGAGGCACTAAAGCTGGTACGGTAAGCCTGAGAAGACAGATCTTGAGGCGACTTTTCTATGTATTCCCTAGGTCAATGGCCGACAATCTCACTAAAATTACAAGAACCTACACAAATTAATGCAGTAATAACAATGAGACCAATGGAGACTTCATAAGCAACCATTTAAGTCGCATAGCAACCCAAATGAACTCTACTCTCCAAACCATGGAAAAACTGGCGGCTGATTTCAACTTTGACACATATTGTAGAGAGCGAGAGGGAGAGTTTCAACTATCACCATGAGAAGTTCTAGCCATGACGGACAGACGGACGGGCGGACGGACGGACAGACAGGAGTCAGGCACAACAATTGCATCCACCTAATACACCAACCTATAACGTGCCGGCACGAGGACAATACCAATCCCAACCCAACAAGTCACCTTCCATATTATGAACCAAGAAAAGGAGACAATTCAAAGACACATCAAGTATGACGAAAAGTAACATGTCAAATTAGACAACTAGGCATGAGAAATGCAAAGAAAGATCTGACATGTCATATTTCAAAAGTTGTCCAACTCATCACGTGGAAGCAACTTTGGCTTTTAGATGTCTTATTGTCATTTCATGTCCAAGCCAACTATGCGTACTGCAAAGGTGGCGAGTGGTTCTGCTCTAGTGGACATTTTCTCTACTGAGTTTTCAATCCTTCATCTGTGTATGTTATTTCTGTTGATTAATAAACTTTTTCATCCTTTAAACAAGAGAAAAAAAAAACCATCTTTGCCATATGATCATTGCTTATTTGGTGATTTGACAAGGTGATAGGAAAATTCAATAATCAAGCAAAAACTAATGATTGACAAACTAGGGAACAACTAATAATAAACAAATATTGGTGACTAGGCAAAAGCTAATGATAAAGGCAATGGTGAAATGCACGTGCATCCTATTTCCTATGACGTGTAATAAAATGATGTGGAATGTGAGTGACATAGAGGCACATGACATGGCGGGTGAGGACATGAAAACATATTTCGACATGGTATATGATGTGAATGACATAATAGGACATGGCATACAAACAACAATGAGCTTGGCCTCACTTGCATAAAGGTTTATATCAACAAACTAGTTATATATAGATAGATAGATAGATAGTATTTTTACGTCATGCAAGCTGATTATTACCTACTAAGGCAAGCTCGTTGTCGATGTATACCAATATTTTATGCAAAAGGTGGGTCGCTCGAGACATTTGGATATATGTTTGCATGTAAATATAGTAGTATATGCATTCTTATTGTACATAATGTAGTATATAAGGTCTTGAGTAAGCACCTCTATGTGGATAAGTTGACAAAGACTTCTTGTTTCCTCCCCACAAATTGGAAAGGGCTACTGTATCCGAGATATGTAACAGACAATTCATTATACTTCACTTCATCTCTATCCAAGACTCCCTTCAATTGTTTCCACTTCTCTTGATAGTCAGACAATGTTGGAAAACCACCAAAAGGACCAACCACTGCACGATTTACTTCTTCCTCTACATGGAAAAAGACGGTACTATCTAGCGGCTCGGGCAAGTCTTCAACAGTTTTAAACCTGGTTGCAAGAAGCAAACACATAAAAAGGAGAGGGAAAGATAAAGTATTATATTCACCATAATGCTAAAAAAGTTTATAAACACACATCCTATTTGAATATAGTTAAAAGAGCTAGCAGCTACTCACTTCAATGAAAGGCAAAGAACAATGTTGATAAGTTTGTTTGGCTACCTCGATTTTTCAAAGACCCAGTTCCGAAAAGATGAAGACAATCCAATTGAATTGAATTGAATTGAATTGAACTGAACTGAATTAAACTGAACTGAACTAAATTGATTATCAAGAGATAAGAACTAACCTGTGTGGGACAAAGAATGAGATAACATAACCATGGCGATTGGGTTCGGGCCAAATGAGGACAGGTGCGGTCATTTCAATCTTCTCGGCACGAGAATTCTTCCCAGAGATGAAGTAAAAGAGCCGATAGAAACCAGTGTATTTGGATTCATCGAAGGAGGCATTGACAAGGGTGGAAACCCAAATCTGGGGGAAAAAAATAAAAAATAAAAAATAAAAAAATGCAAGATGAAATGGGGAAAAGCTAAGGGCAGAAGAGGGCAAGAAATGGGCGAACCTGGCCGGCGGGGTACTGGCGGATTTCGTAGGAGGGGGTCTTCTTGAGGACGGTGCATTGGGCGGTTTCGATGGACAGCTCCGGTCCACAGTATTCGTCCTGCGCTCCGCTTTGGAGCAGCAAATCTAAATCTGTGGGCACACTCAATACTCCATCCAATTCTAACTCCCGCCCATACGCTCCCGCCACTAACACACTCACTGCAATTGCCACCATCGCCAGCGCCATCGCCTTGCCTTGCATTTTTGCAACTAACTTATCCCCAGCACATAGCCTCCCCGTCTGCCACGTCCCTGCTCAAATAGCCTACATAGATTTTTGGGTTGCCCGTAGGGCAACCCTTGGGGAGTATGGGGCGATACGGATAGAGGGCCGCGATTGAGGAATGTTGTAGCATATTCGTCATCGACGGCTGTGGACTTTTGGGATTTGAGGGACCCCTCGATACACTTAGACGGCGTGGATTTTAGACGAGCTTGGCGGAGGGTGGGGATGTGGTCGGCAGATCTCTCAGTCATAGGGATCTGTTGTGCTGTTATTCTCTGGATTGGATTCGGGAAGGAGAAGGGCGTCATTCTGTACTCGCACGCAGCCAGTCCATTCCCTTCATGATGCCTGTTTTTCATCCAGCAAACTGGAAGATATCTTTTGTGAATGCATGCATGCTTCCTCTTGTTCCAGTTTCTAGAATTGTGTATTAACACTATCGCTTGGATACAGGGGCGGGGCTAACGTATCCATTTTTCTAGAACGAGATGCATTTCTTCGCTGGGCGCCGGATCTGGTCACTTAAAAGCGAAATGTAAATCTTGAGTTTCCTTTATGGGGTTTTTTGGTCATATGTGATGCTTGATAAGTCTACTTAAGGTGGTTGAAGCCTCGGATAATAAGGTACATGCTTGTTCAATAGGTGCTTGTTACAAAGAATAATGGAGCCCTAAATAAGTGATTGCTCTACTGGTTTAGAGCTCACGGTTCTGATTAAGTGGATTCTGCATTGAAATTCTAATTTTTTGAAATTAGGGTCAACGAAATGGCCTTGAAACTAATAATTCAAAGAAATTTTCAATTTCCATGCAAAATTTAGGGATCTCTAAAACCATTTCGTCCACCTTCATTCCTGTTTGCAGGTTTCTTCTGGGAATGCTGAGGAAAATCAGAAGAAAGAGGAAAAAAGATGGACATTAGCTGATTTTGATATTGGAAAGCCTCTTGGCAGAGGGAAATTCGGGAATGTGTATCTGGCCAGGGAAAGAAAGGTAAATATTTTGTTTATACAATTTTATTGTGTACTAGAATAATCAGCAGCTTATATTGCAGTTTGTTGTGATTTTTTTGTGGCCAGAGCAAATATGTGGTAGCATTAAAGGTGCTATTTAAAAATCAACTTCAACAGTCACAAGTTGAGGTACTCATTGGATGCTTGTTCTTTGCTAGTAGGTCTGGGCAAAATGTCTGCACCAATTAGATGCATCGTTTTATTGATGTGGGGACATGCCATTTCAGAATCTTGTCTACTTGATACTAGAATATGCTGCAAAAGGAGAGCTCTACAAGGAGCTCCAGCGTTGCAAAGTATTTAGTGAGAAGCGTGGTGCAACTGTAAGACATGAGTAATTTTTATTGTATTGTATGTCTACAACATTATTCTAATGCTTAACCTGTATGCACACTGCATATGGCATGAACAAAGATTTTGGCATGAACGGATTTTGAGTTGGTTGTCTCCATACCAGAAGTAGAGATCTTTTGGATGTAAGCTTCTTTGTTTGTATCAGAATAAGTTTTTTCAGGAACCCGCAGTGGTAAGCGCATTTTGTTTAACATGACAGGTCTGGCAGAATATGGGAATGTTTGCTGCTGTTTCCAATGATACTCAACATGCTCTTGCAGTTATGCTTGAGAATGATGAGTTCATTGATAAGTATGTGTCAGAAAATAAGAGGTTTGTACTAGCTACATTGAATCATATTTGTACTTTAGTGCATAGTTCGAAGTCACAAAATATCACCTCTCATTTCACGTGCCTTTTTCACCTCATTTATAATGATTCTACTTTCATGCCATTAAGACCATTATAAGGGAATGTGATTCACAAAGATCGTTATTACATTATTGCTTCTAATAGTACAAGTGTTGCAAAACAAGAGTCAAATCTTGATAGAGTTTATATGAGACAGTCAGATCTGGCTGATATGAAGCTTTGAAATACATTGTTGGAAGTGAATAGAGCCACTTCTATGTCATGACTTTTTTCTTGCTTGGAGATCCCATCTGGATTGAGTCTGATGGGCCACAACAGCCTGTGCCTTCTCGTGCATCTGTTCTACGTTTAACCATATCATGATATGGTGGATATGTTGGTTAAGAACAATTATAGTTTGGCTGGGGACGATTGAAAAACTCATACGACATCCTGACTAGTATGCTTGAAGCATCAAAGTTGAAGTACATGCCTGCATGTGTAGCCATGTTCTGTTGGCTTGACCTTAGAAACTTGTTAGCAGAGGTAAGGCAAGGAACCTCGTGACTTTTTATGGTTTAAGACTACATGATTTCTTTTTTACTTTTCAGGTAACATTTGGAGCTGAAAATTGTCTTTGGAAGGAGATAATTGATGAATGTCATATAGTACTAACCCCAGGTATTTCTGAAGAAAAACATTGGCTTTTACTGCATTGTGGAAGGTTTTACTATGGATTTAAATTATAGCTGTAGTTTGCTCGATGATGATTTTTTGCAGGTGAAGCATGTCATTACGCAGAACCAGGTTTCTTTCGGGTATGTTATGCATCCATACCTCCAGAGCATTTGAAGGTTGCTTGTTCTCGTCTTGCAGAATTAGTGGAAAAGAAAATAAGGAAAAGGAAAGCAGCTTGTCTATCATGAATCTAGACTCCTAACCGTAAGGTGTTTATTGTACAAAAGCATGCTGCCTTATGTGAAGGAATTGTGTACCTTCCACATCATCCGGCCTTGTATTTTTTTAATCTTTATAGGACATATACCTCTGCCGGTTTTCTTATGACATTGTATACTTTGGTTGAGGAATAGTAGATGTCATATCATTCATGACAATGGCAACACTGATTTTTCAAGCCTGACATTTCAAAACAAGATGCTGCGAGCTTTCCATCATTTTGTCTGCTGTTTCATCTCAATCGAATATGGGTGCTGTAAGACAGTTTTCCACATTCTTATTATTAGCATTCTAAAGGGAATCCTTAGCAGCTTACGTGGTGTTTATGGAATTCCATTCCAGGAAATTATTACATATCCCACACAAGAAAAGGGATAAAAAGGGAGGGAGAGAGATATTTTTAAGTTAATTGTTTTTGAGACAGCTCCATTGGGTTCCTTTGTAATGTGCTCTAGTTAGAGCAACAAGATTCTCTCTTTTAGTTTCAGAATGTTTTATGAACTCCTACATACACTTTAATAATAAAATCTAAGGTCAAATTTTTGTTGCAAGATGACTATCGTATATGTTTAAGAATGTTTTGAGTTCAAATGCTCTCTTGATTTACTTCACTCATTTACATTCTTGGTCTCCCGTGCACGCTAAATTTACCACCAGCTTCACACCCCAAAAAACACGTGGAATACGAATCTATCTTTTGTCTAAGATGGAGGTTCGGCTCAATTGCAAGAAAGCGGCCACCCCATCCCTCTAAAAGTGGGCCGTAGATGCAACGTGCCATCGGTCTAGCCATCCGGCAGGGATACGGAGTCCCACGACCATTCCACCCCTCCGAAGGTGGTCCGTTTGCAATGCAAGATGCAACATCATGCACCACGAAGATACCACCAACAACCTTGCAGACTGATCCAATACGAGATATCATACAATTCCCATGCAACTCACTTTCAAAGACAACCACAGAACAACGCAACAAGAGAGAGAACCAATATGTATTTTGTTTTCTGTCTTTAAACATTCATGCCTAAACTATTGTTTTGCATTTGACTGTTTGCCTTTCCATGATATCGTTACCTCTGTACGAGTAATCCATGTGTTCTAACTGTATAAGTTGTGAGCTTAGGGTGGAATACAAGATTAGAAGACCAAAAGATCAAAACCAATGTAATGTAAAGGGTAAAGTGATTCCGTTGTAGTCTTTACTTGTGGCATTTGATAAATAGGCATTGTAAGATACTTCAATACATTTTCTAGGTAGTTTTGTTATGTCATTGCAATAGCAAGAATATATTTGGATAGGTTAGAAGCATAAGTATGAAAGTTTTACACTATAAAGTAAGTTAAATAAGTCAAACAATTGATTATGGCAAAGTATGGGACTTTGCAATAAACATCTTGTGCATTATGTGAACCCAACATTTCTTAATGGGCATAGACGATTATAATGATGCCTAGTTGTGAATGCATCAATGGGTCTTTCAACGGGCAACTCATTGATGCGTTAGCATCTTGTTCGTTTTGCTTTATTTTAGAGGAGCACTGTATTTATCGGACGCCGTCATGTTATAACCACAGGCATATCCGTGGTATATCCGTGTCTTTGACATGTTATAGCCGCGCCCAAAAAAAATTACACGGCGTTTTTGTGGACTTAGTGGATTTTTGCCATTTAAGGCTGGCTATAACATGCCCACGTCCGACATTTACAGCGATGGTATTTTAGACCGCAGTTTCTTCAAAGTTTAGACCCCTTATCGGACTCTTCAGTGTAAAGGGAGAGTCTTTGTTTTTGTGGTTATCACTATCGGTGTAGACTGATAACTAGTTATCGTTATTGTACTTGAGGAGTACTTATAACTAGTTATCCGTACTATTTCACCCATATAAGACCCATAAGGTGGTTATCAGCCTTCATGTGCCAAATATCTGGCCTCGGACATACAACCTCGGTCACGCATTTTTAGTTATCCACCTGGCCAGACTGATAACCTTATTTTAGAGTCTAAATTTCTTGCCCATTTCAGCCCTTAGACTCCCTGTTTTATTATAAGAAAACCCCATCTTAGCAAGATAGAAACCCATTCCTTAGATTGTTATGCTTTTTCTTTCCCACTCTGGCATTCCTTAAAATAAGGTTAATCGACATCACCCACCATGGATGTCAATGAAATAAAAGAGAACAATGCTCCCTTGGATAAGAGCAAATGGGTAAAAAAGTTTTCCAAAGGTCAACAACAAGTCTGAGTTCTAAAGTAACAACGATTATCAAATTATAGCCCATAACTTTAAGCTATAGTCTTCAAGAAGCTAGTTTAAAACATTCATTGCTTCCTTAATATGACATTTTTCTCTTTGAAATTTTTTCCAAAGGTCTTTAATTCTTGCAGTAATGGTGATATTGCTACATCCCATTACCAATTGCTTTCTTCTAGATGCAAAAATACTCTTCGGCATCTACTCTTCTAGATACTTCATTCCTATGTTGTTTGCCTATATAAATACTACGTTGGCTTTTTTTTTCATAGTAGGTCTTAGTGTATGATATGTATATTTACCTTTGTACACATTACAGATGTGGTAGCATTGCCCCCATAATATCAGGGCTAATCTTTCCTCCATTTTAATCATTTCCTTTGATGTGATACTACTTGATATTACTAGTTGTTACAACCTGCTTTAATGAGAAAGTATGGGATGGGTCTTCCATAAAGGCCCACTAGAAAGGAAATGAGATGTGTCACAAAGAGGCAACGTTAACCAAGAGACAAGAATGTTGAGACCAATTTCCATTCTACACCACATTAAAGCACCAAAATGCACGGAAAGCCACCCAATTACCATACGTGGAAAGAATGGTTTGTCATACAATTGAAACTCTATATCATATTATCTTTCAAGTTATATCTAGGTACCACTATGGATTGCCCAATGGCATGATAATTAGTATTTATTTTGATGAGAGTTGTTGAGCAAGGCATATTGGGGAGGTTCTATGAAGTGCACTCTTATGCTTAGGCAAGTTGCTTCACTCGGTGGGTCTCCGCTTATCCGCTGAGATTTTATTCCTGTCTCTGCATTTATACTTGTATTTGACTCTTTGATTGAATAAAGTCTGACGTCCTTCAACAAAAAAAAAAAAAAAAAAAAAAAAAACGAACTCCAAATGAGTGAAGAAAATAACATAATACCCTGGCCATATAGACAACCCGAGGGTAACACAAAATCGTTCATAATGAGGTTATAGATCCCCAAATAGGATGTCAAATCAAAGGAATCTAGAAGACTGCCATCTCATCGCTCAACCCTACAAAATACAAATTATGGTAATCGCCATCCATCTAAGCCGTGGTCCCAAAGATGGCCCGCTAAGGTTGCCACCTCAAAACTCCACGCGACCACCTTGGCAGCTTGGCAAGACACGCCATTCTATAAGTGCTAGTGATATCAAAGCTCCTATTACCGCAAAAAATAACAACGCGCTAACTGTCAAATGTGAAAGGGTTAGGAGCTACCCATGGGTCGTGTGTCATCAAACCATAAAGCTGGATCCAACATACAAGAATCACCGTATCATAATGAAGAAATGATCCAAGGAAAAGGAGATAAGATCTAAGAGGATCCTCAAAAGCCATGTCGAGATCGAGAATTCCAATGTACAGGCTCGATTAAGGGGGGCTTTCCGTTGAAGCCCTTTAGAAGCGACAAATAGTTGGAAAAAATGCAGGGGCCCATTAGCGAACTGAAAAATCCACTTGATAGTAATCGTAGAGCCATTAGCTCACACGAGACAAAGCACAACTGGACTAGGCCATATAGACTGCAAAAAGACCAACGGGCTATAACCCAAAGACCAAACATGAACTAAGGAGACTAAAAGAACAGACTCCAACAAATGGACAAGAAGAACAGACTATCAAACTAACAGAAAGGAAATGTAAAGAAGGTAGAAGGTAGGCATAAGGATTTTAAAAACTTTTCAAAAGCACGGTGTACATGTCCAATGAACTAGACCAACCAACCACGGAACAAAGGGAGCAACATGGGACAAATTGGAGTAGAGGCAATAGAAAATGGATACCATAAAGACAACGAATGGAAGGGGGCATATGCAAGAACTACAGAAGCAGCTGGAACACAAATAAGACTGCAAGGGTCCATAGGAAGAAACATGACAATTGGAACTAGTACTACAAACAATAGAGCAACCACTGAAGAGACTCAGAGTCTATAAGTGACAAATGGAGAAATAATAGACAACTAAAACTAAAGAATGCGATGGGCAAGACGGAGAGAAGAAAACGAATAAGGCAATGGAAATAAATGAGATAAAAAGGGATTGAAGGCGCATGGGTTTTAGAGTAGTTGTAACACCAACAAGAACCAAACCACATAAGAAACACATATAAACCAGATCACCACTGCTAAGCATATGGAAAAAAATCACTGCTGCTAAGCATATGGAAAAGAATTAGATCAAGCAATGAGTACTCTGGAGGAAGAACAAACTAATCGACGAAAATAACTGGATACGTGCAATTCAAAAAAAAAAAAGGGGGCGATAAAAGAAATGAAGGGGCACATATTGGTGTTAATGCAGTTGTAACACCGACAAGAAACATACCACATAAGAGAAAACATAAAAAAGCTAGATGCACTACATATAGCAAATATCAGTGCATCATGAACCAAATATATCACATACATATAGCAAATACTGATGCAACATTAAATATAAAACAAACTAAGGCCAACCGTTATCCATGTCAAATATAATATATACATGCTCGATATAACATGCTTGCCAAACCATTAGAATACTCATGCATAACCCCATAACAAACATCATGTCCAATACGCATAACTTGGATATGTGCATGTCTACTACAGGTTATAATTTTCATGAGAAGTCACACATTTTTGGAGCTCTAATAACATGCATCATGTCAAAACTCGAAATGTTGGAAGTTAGAATACCAAACCATATAAAACTAGAAATCCAATATCAGTGCTGCTCAATATATTAAAAAAGGTTAGTTCAAGCAATGTGAGCACTTTGGAAGAAAAATAGATTAAAGTACGAAAACAACCTCCATGTTGGATAGGCAAGGTTTGGGAGGTGAGTATTGCCTATACTGGCTACTTTCTGAAAGTATATAAGGTGATGTTCTAGTGCAGCCCTTTATAGAGGCAAGAAATCGTGTCTCTTGTGGGGATTTTACTTCAAGTGCTTTAGTCAGAAAGGCCTTCTGAACCTATTCCAAGTCTTTCTAGATTGGTCCTCACGCTTCCACTCCATATAGAAAAAAATGGGCTCCACCAAGACCCCGAACAAGTGCGACTAGCGGGTGCAGTCGGAAAGCTTTGTGTTATAATTGTTGTTCCGAGGGCCTTCCAGCCTGTCATCACTCGTTGCCAGAAGAAGTGTCCCAAAATATGGTAGTATTGACTCTTAGGTACTTGTAGGCGGGCACAACCTCCACATTTTAACCTTGATAAGTGAAGTAAAACGGCCTTGGTTAACGCGAAGACGAGATGAGGAGCACCTTCATCTAGCTAAACTGATGCCATTCTAGTGACTTGGTAGAAGGTATCAGGAGCATTTAAACGCTGTTGCATGTCAGCCAGAGCGCAAGCTAAGGGGAACACATTGTCGGCGTATTTTGCAAGATGATATGGTGCATGAGCTGAGCCCCTCTATCTCTAAGATGAACAAGCCAGCCCTCTAGCTGATCAATGTACATGACAAATAATGTTGGAGAGAGTGGGCATCTATGGCGGACCCGTACACTGCTGTTCACAAGTTGTCTAATGGTGGCATTCGGGCTGAGCATGTTTCGTACAACTGGTGTACTATATTTTGCAATTTCCAAGGGATTCATAACTGCATCAGTCTATCTCATAGCTTCTCCCTAGATACCACATTAAAAGCTTCCGCAAACTCGGCAAAGCAACAATACAAGTCTTTCTGGTGACTACTGCTATCTATCAAAGCCTGCAATGTGAAACTATGATCAATGGTAGAGTCTT
Source organism: Isoetes taiwanensis (assembly GCA_021234155.1). Lineage (NCBI taxonomy): Eukaryota > Viridiplantae > Streptophyta > Lycopodiopsida > Isoetales > Isoetaceae > Isoetes > Isoetes taiwanensis. Next base: position 85,318 of record JAJEKV010000342.1, on the reverse strand, counting down.
TGAGCCTGAACCCCTGCTTATGTATGGGCCCGGATCTCTGCTTCCTTTGCTCATACCATCAATTGGTGCACCAGAATGCTAGCCAATAATTTTGCATCTCCTGGACAGTGAGGATCTCCTGCCTTATAGACAAAGTATGAGTTAAAAACTTCCTTAATCTTAATATATAAACTTTGGTTTGGCTATAGGTGCATGAAATTCCTCTAATTTTTAACTATACTTTGGCTAAATTTTCTATAAAATATAAGCAAAACATTAGCCAAAAGGAAAATATTCTGAAAAATTGTAGATATAATCGGCGAATATTTCAAGATATTTGAAGAGTCTCATTTATATTTGGCTAGATTGTTTTTTTATTTCTTGAGATTTTTATCTTATTAAAAATTGCTAAAAACCCAATGGTCAAGCCCAAATTTTAGCCAAATGGCAAAGAATAGCCACTAATTTATATCATGCTTAGAGATTGGAATTGCTCTGCTAGTGGTCTACTATATGAAAAAGGCTTCCCGAAGTGCCCTATTGAAAAATCCATTGGAGGGGGACCATCTATGCCCCTGCCCACTTGAGCAACTCTGCCTGCATGCCATCTAAGTCTACAGTCTTGCCATTGGTAAGATGTTACAAGTCTTGAGTGATCCTTGCCTCTGTGATTACTAGTGTCAGGCCCACCTAAGAGGCAACTGATTTGAATATGGTAGCTTGGTTGTGTGTGACATCAGACATTGGTCTTGGTGGACTATCATGGAAGTATAGACAAGAGCAATTTATTGGCAAGGCAAGGCATCCATGGGATAGTAGAAATCCCGTATCAAAGCAGCAATGGTTAAATTAGCCATTCACCCATAAAGAAGCACAGACTGCTAGCTGCATCACCTCCGCATTGAGATGGATATATGGATTTGGAAGGCACGCAAGAACAGGATCTGTCATTGTTGTCATCACGAAGCCATTGAAGCTGAATGCCATGCCCTTCAAAATTGTTCAACATTCGATCACATCTGGGCATGTTATGTCAAGTTAGCCCCGCCTAACCAATCATTGCATGTGCTATTAAACATGGCCTCTGTGTGCTCACTGAGATAATATCTTCAAGATGTCATGGATATATGCATTCCGATAGCTCCTCCGGCACGGTCATAAATTATTATTGTACGGTCTATCAGCATGCTCATTATTGCCAAGGTCTTCGCCCTGAAAACCCTTCGGAGCGGGGGTTTTTAATCCTAATGCGTGACATTCTATTTTTTTGGGTGCCATAGGCAAACTGGTCTCTGTGGACGACAAAAATACATTCTATTCCATTTTATTCTTTACAATGAGGAATTTACATTAACGTTACGAATAAGAGCCAATTTGAGTTTAATATCAAGTTAGACGAAACCTTGGCAAACAAGAGCTATGACATTGTAATGTAACAATAATAATGGCACTGAGATTATCCATGTGATGACATCTTGATAAAAGGTTTGATTTTGAATTTCGTGCAAACTTTCTTGAAGAACCCTTGTCCATGTGTCATTGAGAGTTGATGCTTAGGGCTTTTAAAATTATAATCTCACTAAAATTGCACGAAATAAAGCTAGAAGCGCTCAATTGTCGTGCATGACACTTTTATATGTTGGTAAGTAAATGAAGCCTAATACAAAAGCAATGTAAAGTAGCACTAACATGCATGGTTGACTTTACATCTTTTTACGATGAAGGGAAGGGGATAGACCACAATAATTATTTTATAGTTGGCTAAGCTTAATACACGTGAGTTTGACTTCATTAAGTGTGACAATTTTACGGAGTGGAAATGGGGACTCAGGATGCATGAGAGGAGGCTGATGATGGGGCTTAATTTATTGATGAAAAAACGCAAAGCATTGTAGAAAATGCAACATGCATGCTGTAGAGGGGCAAAATCTTCCTTCTTAATCAGAGGTGCACTCCCACTTGAACTTAATTTTGAATACTAGATTGAGCTATTCTCAGATCCACTTACTATGGGCGTAGGACGTGTAGTTGCTTTGTTAGTTCTTTGTTGCCTTCTCCTCGCTTCGGCCATAACTCAACCGCATACTTTCTGGCATCGAGATGTTCTGGTAGTTCATTTGTTGCTTTATTCTTTTATCCTTTTTCCCATTGTTCATTATTCAATCAATTCAATCACTAAACCATGTATACACAATTTAATTCTTCTCATGTTTTTCTTTGACTCTGTTTTATGCAGAATGTTGTTTTGTCTCGCTCTCCTTCATCCCCAAAAATTAAGCCCCCTCTTCCTTGTGGGCCTAGGAGGGGACAAAAACAAACTAATAAATCAAGGTGCTAGGAAGAAGGCACTAAGCACATTCAGGTACAGTATGGGGTTGACAAAATTATAAAATTTTAGAATGCAACAATACACATCAAAAACGTTTTATTTAAATTACCATATGTGGCTTTGGATAAAATTTGGCGTACAATGTGACTTATATCACAAGTTAATATGACTAGAACATGACTATTAGAAACATGGAAAAAATTAGTGGCTATTAATAGCCAAATGACGATTTTTTAGGGTCTAGACAATTTTTGTGGCAAGTTTTATGAATAGAGATTTCTTTCAAAAAAAGAAAAAATAGTCATACTTAAAACAAGTACTCCATTATTTTTTTAGGATCAACCAAACTATTTTCCCCTTTTTCCTTAAAGAACAAGGTGCTGCGCACGGAGGGTTGCCCTCCGTGACCCGAGAGTGAAATGGCTTAAATCACACTTCAAAGTCATGTTTTTAAGCATATACTGACATATACTTGGAATATGCCACAAACCCACATGGATGAGGGTTTTCTTCTTAGGGGCAACCCAAAAAACTGGACTTAAACATATCAGTGGAATGCTATTTCCATGCCCAATTCATAATTCATAATTCATAGCCTGACTACAAACCTCAAGAAAAGTAAAAACCCAATGATTCCGGACTGAAATGCAAGATCTATGCAATGCACATACCAAGAATCCCCAGTGTCCATAGCTAAATGAAGATCACTCTCTCCCTCCCTCCCTCCCTCCCCCAGGGAAAGATAACCATATATGAGTATTGATGCGGGGGTTCCTTGGAATTTCTATGTTTTAACTTTGGACCCGATGAACGACGCGTTGCGTTATTGTAGCCTTGATGAGGTTGTTACGTAGGTGATGATTATGGATGTTTTGTTTATGCTTGCTTTGTTTTAATGGTTTTATTTCAGGTAGTTAATGCTTGATTTGAATTGCCACAAACCCACATAAGCGAGGCTTTGCCACCCTAGGGTCAACCCAAAAAATGCTTACCTCCAAAACGGCTTTCAGCCTTGATAGTATAATGAGTCTAATGAGTCAACTTTTTAAAAATCGATTCATATGATTCATATGAGTCGCCAAACATGATGTAAAGGTTTCTTTGCCTCCATGTATGCTGGTCAGTACATTTATGCCGGTTTATATAATTATATAACACTCAATCAATGCAAAAACCAGTCACCCAACTTTTCCTACATAATATTTCAACAACTACTTCTGAATAGGAGATGATTGTTATGAAACACATGCTAGATGATAAATAGAAGAGGTAAAATGCTCGTGCGTGCTAGAAATACTTCATAAATTCAACCAAAAAATCTGCATTCACACAAATGCACTAGATAAATTGATAAAGTTATCATGTTCAGGCTCAGATAGCATTAACGTACTAGAAATACTTCATAAATTAAACCAAAAGAAAATTCTACATTCACACAAATGCACTAGATAAATTGATAAAGTTATCATGTTCAGGCTCAGATAGCATTCTATCTTCTCTGTTTCCATACACGAATGCACTACAACCAAGTTGTTACCTCTTGGGATCCATAACATATAAAGCCCGCGTCTTAAAAGCGTAGTGCATCAAATGCGCCATATTGGATATGGCATCAATATATCATAGGTTATTACCTACATGTGTTAGTAAGCAAGCTTCCTTTGGAAATACAAAAATGCAATATGGCTAACTCATGTTTACAAATTCTAAATGACACAATGTTCATGCGACAAAAAAGAGGTTGAAAAATATCAAGTCATGAAGTATTTTACGTCCAATAACCGTAGGAGACAAAGAGATCTAAACTATATGAAAGAAATGGGGTGCTATCTGCGAAATCTTTGAGAGTAGCGAGCCCTTATGAGCTTGAATTAGCGTGCTCAACATCGCCCTAAAGCGCCTACATAACCCCAGCCACTGAAGATTAGATTATGGTGGGCTTATACTGTACTGACAAATTATAATGAATGAATGAATGAATGATTTTTTATCGCCCAATCGAGGCCAATCGACCTATATAGGACCCATAAGGAGCGCAACAAACTTATTACCGTCCCCAAGTTAAAAACCCCGCCAAAAGGTTTTCGAGGAAAAACCGTGGCGATAATAAGAATGTTTACAAACCGCACAAGTATACATCAATGTTTATATACATGTCAAGTGTGTGTCTTGAGGACATAGCTGATCTCGCATGTCCATAACCTCTCGAAGATATGATCCCAAAGACCGCATCGGATGCCGTGCTCAATGTCACATGTAACGGCCGGGCGACCAACTCAAAGATATCGCGGTCCTAATTGATCATATGCTGGGCAAACTTTGAAGGGTATGAGATTCATCCTCAATGACTCCCATTTGGCGAAGATTGATGAGCCCGGCTGGCGTGGCTCACCAATCCATCCTCGTCTCCCACCGAAGATGATGTGCCCCCATGGGAATGGAGGCAATGAGTCCGCTTTTCATGGGCAAGTGGGTGGGGCGCAGTAGCATTGCGGGCCTCGTTCCAATGTGGGATTTATGTGGCACTGGTAGTGTCTTTGTCTTGACCTGCTCAAGGGCATTGGCATCCCAAAGCTTTACCGAGGAAGCAATCGTCAAGATATTGCCTCAAGCTATGGCGACTGCTTGTTTGCACATGTATGCACCTGTGCTCCTGCACACATTCCATCTAGCCAACCATTGAGCTCTCTTTTCCCTCCAAAGAAGCCTTGAGGGCTGCCAGCTCCATTGCCATGATATAAGCTAGTTTAGGGAGACGAAAGCATCGGCCATATTGACCACCTTTCCCGAAATAGACAATGTGGCGATCAAGGGCGCCCTCCTCAAGAGGCAAGAATCCTGTCTCCCCGCGGTAGAGAATTTGATATGGGACTGTGGACTTCACCCCTAGTGCTCGTACTAAGAAGGCTTTGGACCTACTCCAAGTCATTCCAAGTAGCAAGTGATACTACAGGGCCCCATACTTCCACCCCGTATAAAAGGACAGGCTCCACTAAGACCTTGAACAGGCGTGACTGATGGGCCCAATCATACAACTCCGCTCTATGACTATTGTTTTGCATTGCATATAGTGCCTTCCAGCCTGCCGTCACTCGTAGCCGTATGGATGTGTCCCAGTGCATAGTAGAAGGAAACTCCACTCCCAAATATTTGTATGTGGATGCAACTTCCACATTTTGGCCACATTTTGGCAGGCCAATGCTATGGTTTTTATTATCACAGATATCGATTCCAAATCTTTCAACAATTATGTTCTACTATGAAACAAATCACCTGCAATTAGATGCTTCGTTCTTGGGGACAGCACGTGTAACTGGGTGGTTGGGGCTGATGATTGGAACTTCTCTATATAATCGACATCTAAAGCAGGCATCTTTGAGAAAAGTATTTAGGTATGTACATGATTTGAGTATGTGCTATGAAATCTACTATATTATTACCCTCTTTCAAACAAAGTTTTACATTTTTTGTGTGGGTCCATATTTCTCTTGCTATATTGACCCTCATAAACCTTATCCTTTGTCTTAAGATGGAATCTTGGACTCCCAGATCTCCGATAAAGCATTTATATTGGGGACTTCACTCTCGGCGATGCTATCCATCAGCTCAAGTATGTGTTATGTATTTTTAAATACAGCTAGCGGCCTATGCAAGATTTTGGCTACTAATATTTCGATACAGATTGTGCAAGTTCATGCCATTTTGGTACTATCCGGGCAGCTTTTGCCCACCAACAATTGAGGGTACTTTTATTTGCCCTCCTCATGTCTATAAACAACTTTGGAGCAACTGTGAGTTCATTTAGTGGTGCAACATTGGCATGAGCTTTTGGTATAAGTTCCCCACAATTTTGAAAACCTCTATCTTGAATAATTATTCAAGCTTTGTGCACGCTCATCCCACTTTTGTTCATGTTCTTGATACCAGAAGAAGCAACTTCAATTGAAGCACATCGTGATTGATTTAAAAACCCCCAACTATTAGGTTGCACAGAGTCGTATAGTATGTGACTCACATTTGAGCCATGCATACAAAATTATCAAGCAATAGCATGCTTAAGGTTGGAAAATGGAAATTATTGAAGAGAAATAATAAAATTGTGCGTTTCATTTAGATAACCATATCTTTTTTTTTTTATGCCGAAAGTGTTGGCTACTTATGCTTGATGACAAGGTTTTGTTCAAAATAAATTTTCTTCCAAACCATTACGTGACTTTGTCAAAGAAGAAAAACCCATTACCACCATTACCAATTTGGACTAGTCTCCATCGCATGAAAAATATGTTATAACCTAATTTTCCTCTTTTTAGTACCGATCATATGGTTTACAGTACGTTGCACTACTATGGCAACATATGGAGACTTGAGAACACAAGCTCTCATGGTTGCCAGCCACCCAGCCACCAAACGACATGGGAGGTGGACAGCTTCTTCTCGATCTTCAATAAGAACTATAATGTGGTTCTAGGGTATGGCTAAACCACTTTCATGGGTAAAAGGACTTTACATTGCATGTTATGCCGAAGGAATGTCATGCCATAAAAGGCACAACATTGCTACCAGAAGGTACTTTTCAGATTCCACCCGATTATGACCTTTGACAAGCATTAAAAGTTTATGAGTTAGGACCTTATTATTAACGAGAACTCGCTTTGAATGCTAACACTAACACTCAGAATATTATAAAATTGTTGTTAGGAATGCATGCACTAAAGGGAATGCTTATACACATCGCCATAAGATTTGCTTTACAACAGTTGCACAAACATTTTCTATAGCGATTTGAATTGTCTTGACAAATCAATGAAAATATATAAGCCCTGGTCATAAAAAAAGTTTTCGATTGCAACTCTTCTCCAAATCTCCACTTTGGAGAGCAATGACTCGATTCTATCTCAAAAGAAGGGCAATACGAAGGCAATGCCTTAGGGAAGACAAAGGAACAAAGCAAAGAGCCCTCAGATATGTCAAGGGCCACTTGCTCCTCTAAATATAGAGACAAAATCCACAAGGAAATCTAGACGATATTCCAAGCTTGACCCCAAAACAAAAAGCATCTATCTCAGGAATCTCCCAAGTTGTTCAAAGCAAAGCATATTAAGTGAAGATATCTTCCACAATAATGCAACCCATAATGCTATCAAGATTTGATTGATTCTATCAATCCATTTAATGCATGTGTAATGCATTCACAATCATACTCCATCACCTTTATCCATTATTTATGCCTCTACAGCCTCTCTAGCATCCCAAATCTTCTCATGCATAACATATAATATCAAAATGCTTGAATTGATTCTTCTCATCCGCTATATAACGTAATATCTATTTGAACTATGTGAAAATATTTTGACATAGAAATAAATCTTCAAAAATGGAGCCTACAATTAATTAACCGAGATATTCAAAGATGATTCATGGCACGTAAACGCAAAAGACAAAGTAAAAAATACCTATGGTATTTATGAAGCTACTAAGAAACCGAGAATCCACGACGAGAGTGATCAAAGTGATGCATGGCATGCCTTCAAAGATCATTACCTATGGCGGATCATTGAGAGCATGACCCATTTGTGAAAGTCGCTTTTTAGCCGCCCATCTTCGCCTAATAACAATTCATCAAAACTATGGGCGAGTGGAAAAAATAATCGCCAAATGTTCAAATGCATGTATGTGGAATGCTCACCTATAAGTAGATCAAGCGTGACGCCTTTGATTTTTTTTTTATGCATTGTTAGGACTCGTAATGTAGAGCTTTATTCGCCAAGCTTCGAGTCATTCTAGCAAATATGGGGCCCCGATGAACGCCGAACACAATCAAAAGGCGATAAATACTTAAAACGTAAAACTATAGTTATCTATTGCTATAGAACTGACTCCCATAATAAGGCCTTCAAAATTTAAGCATTGATGGTTTTACCTGAAAGTTTTCTTGAACAACTTCTGTGCAACAATCAAGAGCCCTCAATCCTATGATTTTTGGTGTAATTAGTGCAAAATTCACAGAGGAAGTTGTAAAAATTGAAAGGTTGATCCTACCATTGCAGTTGAGATATGTGATGTTGCAAAAAAGTCCAAAATGACGTGAATATCCAATAGCCCCTGGTTTATACAAGCTGGATAGCTGCAATGTGAATTCCCACTTGACTGATGTGAAAAGAGTGAACACAAATGACTCAACATTCATTCAACATGAGAACATAGACAGATCCCGGCATAACTGAAAATTCAGAGGGTTACAACCTGCATGCTTGACATCAACTTAGTATCTTGTAATTGCATGCCACATGTACACAAGCCTACAAAGTAGACCGGAAGATGCATGTACATGACCAAAGAAATTGCTCCACATCATAATACTATCATGACAACGTACCTGTAGATACCATATAAACTTAAGATGCAGACTCTCCATTGAAGAGTCTTCAACCTCCTACCAGAATAACCCTACATTACTTAAGATTTTAAAGAACCAATTTGTAAACAAGAAAATAAAATGCCTACCATATAAATTGATACGCAAAGAGTCACAATACTTAACACCTTCTATGTTATGCAACCACCTCTTAATTTGTAAAAATGCCCCCTCTGAAAAATGACCTCCTCAGAAAACACACCAAAGCTTCAAGCACAAAGAAGAAATCATTTATTTTACATGCTTAGATAGGGCACAACCAAGTGCAAAGAATGAAAAAGAAGCTCACACTTGAGCTCTGAAAAGGCCATGTACCCCCAAGAAGTGCAAGAACCATTCGCTTGTTTCGCCCATAGAGCTACAGAGCTAGAAATTTATCCCGCCTGAATTGGCAAGGGAAATAAAAACACTATCATGTCAAATGCCATTATGATAGAAGCCTCGTAAATCAAAGAGCTCAAATACAAAACCGTGGGCAATAGTAGGAAAGATTCAAGCAAGCCTATGAAGACATCCAAAACAAAGAATCCTCAAATAAATCAATACCTTATGGAGCCTAATGGTGCCATCTTCGTAATGTCATTATAGAGCTGAAAAAAGGTAAGAACATGAGATAACAAATTGCATCCGTAATAGCAAAATGATTCAATCCCACAGTGCTCAAAGAAGAAATCAAATCTGAGAAAGAATGCAACATAGATTATGAACCTACTTGCAATCATCGAATCCGGCGGCCCAAAATGGTGGGAAGGCTTACTCCAAGCAAGGCAATGAGGATATGATGTTGTCGCTACATCGAGACCGCGATCCGGACAACTTGTGGCATGAAGGTACATCCAACTTTAAAAGTTGCGATAATTCAAAGATTGCGTAAGCCCCCTGCATTTCTGGACAAATCCTCCAACCGGAGCACCCCTCAGAACAAAACCCACACAAGAAAGCCTAATCAAGAACCAGTCGCCTAATGAGGAACCAAACCATAGTTTAGACATAGGACCCACCTAATAATTGCAAATGCTAAGAACATGACATCTTCAAATAAGGTTCTTAAAGGAATTGTGTGGTGGCTGAATTTCTTGAGAACCTCCATAGCCAAGGGGATTGCCTCATTGATACTAAGAGTATATAAGATGATGCATCCACTGGATAATGCAAGAAAGAAGCTGTCGCTGAGGGTAGCTGCAATAATCCAATCACCTCCAACAAGCAAAACTATGCCGTGCATCCGGTATAACTAATTCATCTACAAATGGACCAAGAGCCAAATCCCAAATGTTTGCAAAGCTATTCTTTCATGGCCGATCCTGAGGGGCCAGACCCTATGCTGCTATGGAGCGAATCCTACATTATTTCGCTGCATTTCCATCAGATTGGATCTTCGATTTGGTCGACATAGCCATTGTAATGGATGACCGACCATTTACGGCAAAGTAGCCTAGTTTTTAGCAAATATCAAGATATGCTAGGTATATACCGGCATATACCGAATATGCCCACATACCCACATAAACTAGGGTTTTTGCCTAGGGCAACCCAAAAAGAGATTAGTCTTTCTTTATATTATAATAACGACATATTAAATCATTAATAGCCAAACAAAAATGAATCCTTATTATAGACTTTTATACATCCCCACCTACCATCATCAGTGATAGTAGTTTTTTAAACTATGAATTTTTATTACATATACCATGTATGCATCAATTCGCACGGGGTCCCACTGTGCTACTTAGATTGAGATTGTGGGGCGGCCGCGAATTGCCGCTGAAGCGAGGCTATGTGCCTGTTGCCATGTTATTGAAGATGAAAGCCATACTCTTCTAAGTTGCCCCCTTTTTGAGATAGTCCCCAATCATTTTTGACCTTAGCATTCCATTCCACGCTTCCACAACTTCTCAGAGCACCATCTGTGCATGACTTGGCATTATACATACTTGAGGTTCTAGATAAACGTCTGCAATTACTGAGCCCTCAGTAGTCATTATCTCTGCTTGTCTAGTATCATCATTACTGCAAAGATTTTTCCCTTGAAAACCTTTCGAGGCAGGGGTTTTTTAATCCTAGTAGTAATGATTGTACTAGCCCATTGTATGGATCCCATGACCTATTTGGTCTCCATGGACGTTAAAAAAACTATTCTATTCTATTCTATTCTTCAAAAGAGAATTGCAAAAGATGACCAATGTCCTTCTAGATGCCCGAGTTGATTGCAGAACATCTTCCTTCAAGAGTTAGAGATAAGTGCAATTTGATCCCCAATCTAGAAGGTGTCATTGCATTGAATGTAGTTCAGCCTATCGATATTATAAGCTTGTGAGCTTCTGTTAAAAGTTTTTTAATATTATTGTGTATTGCCTTTTCCAATTAGAAAAAATATACTTGATTCAAAAGTTTTGCCAAGTCCAAAAACATATAAATGTAATGCTAATAATAACTTTAGCCAAATGTATATGATAAAATACTGTAAAATTTTGAAAAATAGCCAAACAATTTTTATAGAAAAATATATAGTATGCTTAATTTTTCCCTAATTAGAAGTAAATCTAGAATATACTATTAAAACACGTGAACTAAACTGCAATATAAATACATTGTAGTAAGAAAGACATTTTTGTAAGATAGATAGATATATAGAAAATTTTAACATCCACGGAAACCACAATGGGCCATGGGACGATATTAATAAGGGCATTTAACCTAGATCAAACTAGGGAAAACAAACAAGGCTACAGATGGGTTGTCCATAGATCAGAGGGCCACTGATCCCTGCGTTTCTTAAGGCGCTAGAAAGAAAAATGAGGGCACAAGAGGATTAGAAGTAAAAATCTACGACACCATTTTGTAGTGATATTAAGTTGTATAGGGGATGGATTTCTGATTTGAAAGCTTTATGCTAAATTGTTGTATTTCTTAATCTATTGTTGTTGATCAAGCATGGAGCTCGTTATCAAGTTTGGAATGCTTGATCTCTTGAAAAAGATAAACCGCGTACCTCTTAGTTTTTATTATAAAAAAATTGTGTATCTTTATTTTAGAGGAAATTGTCTAAATGCTTTTATATTTTGCATGCCTTATAATGTAACCTATTCTATTCTATTCTATTCTATTCTATTCTATTCTATTCTATTCTATTCTATTCTTTCTTTCTATTCTATTCTATTCTTTGTATTTCATTTATTTCCCTAAATGGCCTTGGTCATCAAAATTCCTTTGTACTATAGCGTATTTACCAAAATTACCAAAATGCCTGTCAAGTATATTAGAATTTACTAAAATACCCTGCTTCATAAAAATACACATTAACAAATAACTTTGATACATGATGCCCGTTTAAGATAATTGATTACCAGAGCATATATTTTGAATCAATAGAAGTAAATCCTTTTGAATTTATTCCATGTGATGTCTCATGCTGGTGGTGCATGATAATTATGACGGTTATGCCCAACCTCTTAGCAATTTGTACAGCGTAATGGTCGCTTTTGAGAGCCACAATCCTCAATATGGATGCATCTCTTCTTTGGATGCTCTGATTGACGACAGGCAACTGTCAGTAATGTAACATCTTCATTAACTTCATCAGCATGTGTTTTGTGGTGTTTTAATTCTAGATGGTCCAAATACTGCAAATTCCCATATCATTATGGAACTGCTATCAGAATTGCTAGTATTTGTACCATCTAGAGTAAAAACACCACAAAACAGATGATGATGAAGTTAATGAAGATGCTACATTACTGCTAGTTGGTCATTGTCAACCAGGGTGTCCAAAGAAGAGATGCATTTGCACTGAGGATGGTGGCTCGTAAAAGACGCCATTATGATGTAAAAATTGCCAAAAGTATCATAGTTTTCCTGCACCACTAGCATGAGACATCATATGGAATGTTTTCAAAAGGATTTGCTTCTATTGGTTCAAAATGTATGTTCTGGTAATTATCTTAAAAGAGCATCATATTTTTTGAAGCGGGGGCGTCTTAGTAAACTCTAATATGTTTGAGAGGCATTTTGGTAATTTTTTAAAAAATTGGAAGGTATTTAGGTGAATTCGCTACGATACAGTGGTATTTTATTGACTAGGGGCATTTAAGGAAAATTGAAATACACAGGCTATTTTGGTAAAATAGGCAGAATATAGGGACACATAGGTAATTTTTCCTTTCATGATAAAAAGATTGTTTTTTTCCATTTTTTACCCTACTACTATGGGCCACAATTTCAAGGAAGATTTGTTTTGCAAATATCTTGTGGTACATGTATGGTGTTTCATTGCGAAGTGGAGTTCCATTAAGTTGAATGAATGAAAATACAATGACCCACAGGGATACCCACAATGAGGCCCCAACATGAGCGAATATGAGTGAAAAAATCCAACAATGACCTCAGCTATATAACTAGGCTCAAAACATATAATTAGGCCAATGACCCACAAAGTTCCCGAACCCAAAACTGCATCCAAACTCCATCCAAGTCAGAATTGAGTAGACCAAAGCTGCACCTCAGCCCGCAACTCCTCAAATGTCGACTCCCAACCCCCACCCCAACAAAAAAGGGTAGAAGTGAAAACTGCAACTACAACCACCTTGAAACCGCTGAAAATCGACTACCACCTCAGTATCAAGAAAGAGGATTGCGTCGAACTGCAAAACCCAATCACACATGTGGTTAACGTGAAAAAGTTATGAGTCCTATAGCCAAGCACGCATCATGCTTGAAAGGTAAGCATAGCACAAGAATCTGATGAGAAAAAAATAGCAAAGTAGAGAAATTATAAAGAATCCACGGAAGCAACATTGCTACGCCGAGATAGAGAGAAAATATATAGATATACTGGGCCCGACCGCAGGGGTCTTTCCCTCAGTGCCCTCTGGAAGCCACAAACCTATACCAAGAAGGGAAAATAGGCACATCCAATAGAAGAATCCTTTGGAGCCTGCCCAGGTGCTACACCGGAAGAGAGAGAGAGAGTAAAAGCATGACCAATGGAAAAAAATCCGAGAGAAAACCCCATAGGAAAAGAGAGCAACAGAGAAAACATATACAAGAGAGAATATACAAAGAGGATCGAGAAGTCATCAAGAATCATCGGAAGCTACATTGCTATGCCGAGATAGAGAGAAAAACATATAAATATATCTAGAGACATATAGAGATACACCAGGCCCGACAACAAAAATACCCACAAGAGAGAATATACACAAGAAAAAAGGGGGCCGCCCAAAAAGAATTGACCCTAACAGAGTGGAACAACCAATGTAAAGCCCTCTGCCTTCTTTTTTCCATCTCTGCTATATTCTGCCCCAATGATCTTTTTATGCCATGCATTGTTTCTGCTGCAAGAAGAAGAAGGGAAATAAGCTCTCAATCATTCCATATTTTCGGATTTCTGAAGCTCTAATGTGCTGGATAATGATACTGCTTGAGTTATTTCGGAAGAGCCAGCAAAAAAGCCAGCCCTCCATCTCATTTTGTTATGCCTAAAGTTCTACTTGCTGGATGGTGCAAATTTAAGAAAGAAGAGGGCTTTGATGTTATACCGTTGCCTTGCTTCTGTTGATGCCCTGCGCTCAGCCAAAGCCCTGAAAGATGCCATGATTATTCTTTTTTCCTGCTGCTGAATCTACAGAAAAAAAGGATGGAGCACAAAAAAACATTCAGTTGGCATCTACTCTTCTACCATATCCGTCACCTTCTCCACCGTTGGTCCTCATTATCTGCAAAAGCCTAGGGAAAGATTAAGCAATGCTGCATTCAGAGGATTTTTAAAAGAACAGCATAAGCCAGACCTGCAAAGCCATTTCTCTGTCTGCCATAATCACCGCCATTCCATCTGCCTCCCAATCCGCCAATCTGCAAAAAAAAAAGGTGGAAAGGAGGAGAGTGGAGGGTAAAAGCATGAAAGGGTGTACGTACATCGTACTGAATTGAAGGACGAATTTGTGCTTTTTTGGGGTACATTTTAGATGTACATCAAGATACTATGGTTTGTCGTTTTGTGTCAGATATGCAATGATTGCAAGATCATCCCCGACATTCCCCCAAAATTCTTGGTTAACCACCGAACCACCAACCAAATTGAATGGATCCGGTCCCTCCCTTTAAAATTCCCCCCTTTCACGGGGAAGAACACCGAAGAATTTCGAGGGAAAAACACATGTCAACTCGTTCATGGAGGGTGAGAATTCAATGGAAGTGATGGTTGTTAGCGCAAGTATGCCGACATTGGCCAGTGTTATGCCACAAAACAAATAAAGAAGCGTGTTGACGGAATCTGGGATTGCATCCTCGATTCTGCCGGCAAACGCCGCCCGTCGATCAAAGATTAGTTTTTGTAATCGTTTGTTGCAAGATGACAGGCTTTTTTGTTTTTGAACCTGTAATTGGAAATCCTTCCGAAGTTATTGTTATGAAATCAATGATCGAAACTTGAAAGATGGACTTCAAGAAGTAAAGTCTCGCTAATAGCAAAGATAAATTGGCTGCAAAACATTCACTGTTATCAATGATTGTTGGAAAAAGGAGATATAAACAAGAATGTTTCTTCAAAATTGCTAAAGATACCACCAAGAAATTTATCCAAAGCTGCAGCAAGAAAGAAGATAATGTCATTAAGTGGAGCAAATGTATGGGCTTTGGGCGAAGGATGCCAAGATCAAATAGAATCGATGATTCAATCAAATGTCGGGGTTAAGTGAATTTTGGCTTGACAATACCAAAGTTTCACCAAAGGTTAGAGATGTCATGAAGAGGAGAACACAAGCAATACAATACCTTGATATCTCACACAGGTTTGCTCTTGTAATTGAATCAATTCAGTCTTGGAGTTTATGTTTTCTTCCAAAATTCTTTCATGACATTCTAGTACATTCTGTACATTCTAGTACATTCTACATTCTAGTTCTGTTCCGAGTGACCCGGTTAATGAATACACATGGTTCTCATGAAATGTATTGCATTTTACATTGTTTACATAGTAGCGAAATCTTGCGCTGATGTGCTATTAGGTACTTTTTAGATGTACATCCATTAATGGGCTATATGTCCATGCAAAATTGCATTTACATGTACTTGAATATCAAAATTACATCATTCTACATTTTAGTGTACTTTCGGTAATGAAGCCAAACAAATCGACACATATGTACATTAGTTGTACTAATATTGTAACATTAATGTGATGTACTAATATTGGAACATTAATTAGATGTACACTGGATGTACATTGGATGTACATTGGATGTACATTGGATGTTCAGTTAGAACTGTTGGGTTACATTAGATGTACTGCTGTACAGTAGATGTACATTAGATGTACAGTAACAGATCAGTGGAACTGTTGGATGGACATTTTATGTACATAGAGCATACATTAATTGTACAATAGTATAGTTCAATACTCTTTTGGCATCTGGTTGTCGACATCATTTTGCTAACATGGTCTTTAATGCTTTTGTTATTGCGGTCGAGCTTTATCAACGGTTTGTATATCGTAATCCCGATACCAAAATTAGCCTACGGTTCAGTATCCCCAAACCCATTGCATAAGGAAATTGAAGGAGAGAAACACATGTTGTTGTGTCAAACATGAGCAGCGGATCACATGCGAAAGGCCTTCAATGATATGAGGAGATCCCTACATGTTAATTGCACTTGCGGTACATGGTGTCCGTGCATCCCAGCAAAACAATGGAGTATGTCAAGCAAACAAGAAAACTTTTGATAATGTTAGTATCTTGTGGAGGTCAACGGTTTGAAATATGTGACGGATGAATGGCATAAACTAAAATGCATCAAAAGCGAATGTGATGAATGTGGAGTGAAGAAATTAGACATCATCCAAAACGAGGAAGATGGAATTGAGAATGGACCTGGCAAGTATGCATATGTCAATGAGCCATCCAAAAAAGGTACATCGAAGGCTTAGATTAGTTGATCGAGAATGACAAAGCATCTGTTTTGTTAAAGAACATGAAAAATCAGCTTGCTAAGTTCCTGAGATCATAACTTTTCAGCACATTGGCGGAGCAAAACAACGGTTTTAAAGATGTGTTGAGAAACTCCTGATAATAGTGTGTTGTCACATTTGTTGACTTTGCGTGAGAACTACACATTGAAACCGGGGACGAAGTGCAATCGAGACATTGGAATCACGATCAAATTAGTATTTTGGTCCATATTTCAATGATGAAAATAGAAGGTAAGCAAAAAACAAGGCATTTCTATGTTTGGATAGCCACGGAAGCATGACACTCATTTTGTGCAACATGGTTTTAAATTACATTTGGGGTGGCTTAAGAATAATGGAGGTGGACACATAAACCTTCATTATGTGTGTGAATTGGTTGTGCATCTCAATTCAAATCTGCCGCGTGCATGGTATGGAATCTGTAGATACCATGTTGAAAATAAAATTAAAGTGATATGGAATTTCTTTGGATCCGCCATGGGAAAGGCACATGATGATGGGTGGCTGGTATAGCAAAGTTGTGGCTTGAGAGCGGCGAGAGAAAACAAAATGGCATGCCGGTGACAGTCGTGAATGCCGGCAAATGCGGTTTAAGGGCCAAGGAATCGGATTGTGAAAAGGGTGTTTTGGGAGGTTGGAAAAGCAGATGTGAACAGTGACAAGCATTCAATTGCAAGACTTTACCCAACTTTCGGCCAGATACATTACGTGTCAACTATAAACCCAACAGATCCAACAAAGTTGCTATCGTGAGACCACTCTCGTGCTTTTGTGATGCTTGCATTAACTTCAATTAGTTGAATTGGAGAACATTAAACATTGTGGAGAATGGTCTCTAAAAGTTTAGAGCCCACGATCATATTGCCTCTCGTGTTGAAGGCGGAAAATGATGTGGAAGTTTTGTATCACGAGAGGACGAGGGTGGGTTTAGATGACACTTTGAGTCTGTTTTCAGATGTATTTGTGTCTTTGGCAGCACCGGACAATGTGGAAGGTGTTTCATACTATGTTCTCATGTGCACCGAGGGAAAAGCATGCATTGGAAGAAGATTCAATTGATGACTATGGAAATGAATACTCTGGCACTAGTGTCATTGAAGGACAATATTATGAACTAATCCCCAGCCGCCACAATAAGTATAAACCGCTTCCTACTAAGAATGTTTTGGTACTGCCGGAATGCGGATTGGGGTTGAATCCCATTCAAGAAAGTAAAACACAAGGCTGAAGGGGCAAGCCGCGACATTTCACTTGCCGGATGAAGTCCATGAGACATTGTTATCACAACTTCCAAAGAATTGTAGATGACATGGACTAAGTCGACCATCTGTAGTACTTTCAAAATATTGTAATACTTTGTTATAAGAACGAAGAACTGACTACTTGAAGTGCATTATGTACATCAATGTACATAAGATGTACAACAGATGTACATCTTATGTACATCCTGCTAATACATTCAATCTTATAAAATTTGTTAAAGTGTAAGTTGATTAGAATTGAACACAAGAAAGTTGGAATTGCATAAACACTAAAATGGTTTGAGTCATGGCAAAGATAAGAAATGGACAGGTTTTCATGTACAAATGGTTGATTTATTTATATTGTGGACATAAATATAACACACCAAAATGAGCATGGCTCATAATTCATGACCAAGCTTCAAAATGTCGGTAGGAGCCTGATATCTTATGACTATTGCATCATGTCTTCCAGCCGAGAGAAATTTCGAAGAGATATCCTCAAAGCGTATAGTCCATGCGGTTTCTATAGCGCATGCCAGCGGGCAAACCTTTCCATCCTACATAGCCTTTTGCATCTTCCGGAACCGCGTGCCTTCCCCAAAGGGTTGTGCAACAAGTGATTTGCTTTTAATATACCTTTCATGGTTGCTTTCGTTCCTCATAATTTTCAATTTGCTCAACCTTTTCCCAAAGTTCGAGAACAAAATAAAGATAGAGGCGATAATGGAGTCCCCAACCCTATGTACTTGCAGCTTGTGTTGGTTTGTATTACCTCACGGTCAAAGAACTCTATCTCTTAGTTTCTTAATAGTCTTTTGTGTTTTAGGTCCATTCATCTACAAAGCAAATGAAGATCACTTAATTATGTATACACACTCATAATTGTACCAATAAGAAAGACAAGTAAGAATAGAGTACTCAAGTGCAATGAACAAAAACTTTGATACATATATTCATAACATTTGAATTTGTACATCAGTCAAAGTCTGTACCAACAATGGGCGGTCGAGGCCAATAACATGATGGCAAGTTTCTCCATTCCTTGCTCAGGTATATTGACTAAATTTAGGCGTGAGAGCACCCAAGTTCTTTGCCATAGTTTGCGGCAAAACTGCTCCACCTGCTATGCGATATGCCATCTCATTAGTCATTGGATGCTCTTTCACATAAACTATACCATCTTCGGCCATTTTGAATCCATTAAGCCATGGAATGAGCTCCATGACAAAGCAATCTGTCACTAGCTAATATCCGGTGTCAAGAAAAGGACATATGTAGCTTCCCTACGGGATTCAAAGTGGATTTATCTTTCGTCGTCGACGTCCATGTATGTCCATAGTACTGGGTACTCTTTCCATACCACAGCTAATGGTTTCACAAACAACCCCTTTTGAGGTTCAAGAGGGTGTTTGTGTGGCGAGTCCAACACTCACTCTGGTACGGTAAAACAAACTTCAACTTTATGGAAAAAGCATCACAAATATGTTCCACAAATTGGTTGAAGATTTTTAGAAGTGAGTGAAGACAGATGATGGCAACATCAAACCCTTCTCTTACAAATGCTAACAAAGATGCTGTACCCCGGCCCTGCAAGTAAAAAACACATTTCCTATATTAAATTGAAGCTCATCTTTTACGGATCCGTTGGTATCTTGAGTTAATATTTTCATTCTTGTGCACACTCTTGCCCAACAAATTTAAGTCAAAGATAACGAAGCTTTCTCCTAATTAGATGATTCACCGCCAGAAAAAACACTTTGAGATTCACAATTTATAATTACATTTCGGACACACAATTGAGAAAACACATTGATAATTACACGATTGTTATTTCTGCAATGTGTAAATGAGACAAATAAATTAATTTTTCATTACTTATTGAGTACAAAAAGCTCGAGCATGGCTCATACAAAACCTGTAATTTACAAACAAGTCAAAGGGACTATCTACCTCGTGTAGGAACAACCTGCTTGTATATTCATCTCGCCTTCTACAATTAATGCCTCCATTAGATGATCCCTCCGTGACTTGGCATAGGCATCATGTGAACCAATCAGGTGTCATCGCATGGTGCACAAGTATTAGAGGACTATACCAACAAATAACTAATAGGAAAATAACATGTTCTACTTACAAAATGGAGCTTGGTGCATCAACCACGGCATCTATGAATTTGTGCATGTAAGCCACAATGTACATGCAAGGGTTCTTTGGTACTAGTTTCGGCATTTTAGGACGTAACACGAGCATCAAAGTTCTTCCTACCATGGCTTAAGCTGTTGGATCCGAGCATCATGTTATTGATCACAAGCTTATGAAACCCCGCAAAATTGCAATGTGAGAATAAATCAAGCATAAGAAATTGCAATATGAGAATAATCAAATCATAAAAACAAAACAAACTCATACCCCCTTACGGACCACTTTAGCATCGGGTACATAGCCTTTGACAGAGAGAGGATCAGATATACTTGGGCTAGCTATAGATGGAAAAGAGCTTTTTCATTGGACCAGCAAAGCACAAGTATTGCCAATGCCACATTTGGGCCTTGCAGTAATTGAACAAATATATATTGGCATCTTGCAATCAAAATGCCATCCACCCTTCCTTTATGTTAGTGTTATGTGCATCCTTCTTTTGAGGGAATTCACAAAATTGGAAGGTGTCCCATCGAGCCAGTAAAAACTTGTGTTTTCCAATCGATGGAAGATCGCTACAAAGGTACCGCACACAAAATCCGCATTACATATTAATACATAAGATGAGTGACTTAGGGAATGAAATAACATAAATATGTTGAAATGCTAGCCTACCTCCCATAGACATCTACCATCTTAGAGGTCAAGTCCAGTTCACCGAGAACTTCGTCCAACATCACTTTGAAAGATAGAGGGTGCGTGCTTAGGAGGACAAATCCCTATAAGGAGTGAATGGAACCAACCTTTTCCCCGGTTCACTAAACTGCACAAGGAAACAACAAAGATTAGCAAAGAATATATCTATTGTAATCAATTGTATATTACTCACCTTGTAAATTCATCACTGTTTCAAAGATCTTCCTCGAGGGACTGCCGCACCTTATTTGTTATCACATCAATAGTTGCTTGTAGATCCTCTTCCTCTTCCGTTCCGACTTCGGAAGGATCGGGATCAGCCTCCTTCACTACCTGTGATCGTGTCCTATGCACAAAAAAATGTGGTTAATTACCATAAATCTGAGATGTTTAACAAAATTAGTTCATCTTGACATACCTCTTTCTAGGTGGTGGTGGCACTTTTTTTGCTGGAGATTTTCTTTTCTGAGGACATTTTTTTTGTTCTTTGGAGATTTTGCCCATTTTTTTCCTTTTGGAGTGCCATCACCAAAGATTCTTTTTGCCTCCTCTTTGAGTGGACTCAACTACCAACTTCGACTTCCTCTTCCCTCGTATCTCCTGGTTTAAAATCTGGATCTCAGTCCTTTGTAGCCTTTACATAGGGTCAGGCCGGACTGCACGCAGATGATGCCGAGATTGAAGTCTCTTTTCTTAGCTTCTCCAATTACTAATTTAGCACTTGGTGATGAAAGATTTTCTGCGCGCCCGCCATTGAAGGCTCTGCACCGCACTTTTGCTTTTAGCTTTCTCAAGTGCCATCCTCTCAATTTCCTCAACTTCACTTTGCCATGTTGAAAGCCTTTGTTGCGGTTCTTCTATTCGGCAAAAAATGTCATTGGTGATCCGGAGCGGAAGGTAGAGGGTCTACAGATTCGGGTCTGCTTTATTATGCTCCGATAAAATCAGAAAGAGAGTCGATCACGGTATGGCTCAAGAACATCAGCCATTAAAGTCGCTTCGATAGGAACGACCTCATCCGCAAAACAAACAAATGATCTAAATTTCAATAGACATAAAAAGAACATGAAAACGAACTAATGAGAAATATATGGTACATCCCGCCAAGCATGTACATTTCATGTACATAGAATGTACCAAATGTAAGTAACTACATTTAACTATAGCCAAATGTACATGTACATGTTCCTCAATGTACATAAAGGTACATCAATGTACCCGTGATGTACATCGATGTACCCCGATGTGCCAATGTATCCGGTTAGGGAATGTAGATCTATGCCAAAAAAGCATATATGTAAAAATGCACATACTTATGAATCCATCTACGATGCACTCTAAAGATAAATGCATGTACATCTATTTGGAATGTAGACTCCATTAGAGACATGTACAACCTGATACAACCGCAAATTCAAGCTCAAAAAAAAAAGCATCAATAAACAAGCAAATATATGCCTATGTACCTCACACGGATGTACACTAAAAGTTATACATGTACAAGGAATAGCAATGCAATCGAAAAGCCATACATGTAGAACTATGCAGATACAATAACAAATATGAATGAAGAGAAATATAAGTTTAAATTAGTTGAGAGCAATGCATACCTTTCACAGCGGGGAAACCAAGCTGAATTCGAATGCCCTCATCCCGGATGCAACCTTTTATGCAATTCGTCTTTCATGGACCGGATAACACAAGCGTAAGAGGCAATAAGCATCTCGCATGGAGCTAGCAGCAACAAACCCGTTTTGCCAAAGCCTTGGCCACAACAGTACATGAACCGAATGTGATGAACTGCTCTATAGAAGTAGCTCCTCCCCTGCTGGGTAGGGCCTCGGGTCTTGTAACAATAGGTCCCCGCTCTCCCCATGAAATCCAAAATCTGTGAATGCCTTTCCCTGAACCAATTCAATGCAATTAAGTTTTTCCTTTGCTTGTTCAATTGAGATTTCATGCCTTTCAATGTCTTTAGTTGCTTCCTCAAAACCAATTTCTAGCTTAGAAGAGTGTTGTTCTTTATCATGTCTACTCATAACCAAGTCTTCCAACTTGTACTTCAACACTCAGAACATAACATTTCAGCCAGGATCCCGGGACAATTTGTCAAATTCTGTTTTTGTCTCATCTATTTTCTCGGCAGATCTGCCGCATCTTCTGATAGCATATCCTTTCTACCCTCAATCCGGTGATGACCTTCAATGCATCCCTCCTTTTTTCTTCCGGTGCTTCTACTTCATTCAATAGGTTAGTTTTCTCCTCCAACCCATGCTTAAGTAATCGCTTTATTGTGTCAACATCTGATCTAGAATAAGCCGGGGCTCTAATATTCTTTGCAATACGATGTCCCGCTTGATAGTTGAGGATTTACTGTTGTAGGGTCCTCAGTACGCCTCGAATCGAGGGTTTTGGCAAGATCTTTGGCGGTCCTAGCCACGTCCATCCAATCAACAAGCCGTCCCTTCAAGTGAAGAGCAAATGCTCGCAAAATAGGTTGAAATATAATGGTTTGTAACTTTGTTTCTTGCCATAAACCAATTCATAATATTTAAAAAATCATCTTTCCATGCTTACGGATTCTCCCTTCCTTGAATCCTCGTCTGCTTTTTTGGAGCTTCACCCCATACCTCGCTCATAACCATCTCTAGGTTGGGTATGTGGGCCTCACATGTTTCTCACGGAGGTCTTTGGCTTGGATCACCTCGGAACCCAAACGTAAACTCCTTGAGGTAAAAATTCCAATTAGGAACCGCATCTTGTTTGGGCTGGTGATGAGCAAGCACTCATCAGGGGCGTTTGGGGCCATAGCTAGATGAAGAATTCGGTGATCGGAATCCAAGCGAGGAGAAGGCGGGGATAGTGAACGAGAGGCAAACCAAGAAAAGAATTTGGGAAAGAATTTCAAAATCCATAATTGCGGGGTTCGTAGTGGATAGCCATTAATCATGGTAAGCATTACTAGGCTGGTCATGATGACAGATTATTCCAAAATGTGCATTCGTACATATGTATATGTGTAAAAAGGGGCTGGCATTTATAGACACCCTTTCATGCTTTTACCACGGAGCCATACCACTACCATATTGCCTTAATCCATCCTCAGGCCCGAAAGATTTTTTGTCCGTTCTTGTTGCCGTCCACCTTTTCCTTTTTACCATAATTTCCCTTCGGTCCTCTCTTTTGCCCATGTTTAATTTTTGCCTTGCTTTGCCCACGTTGCTTCATGCCTTAAGTTATTTTTTAGCACTAGCCAATTATTATTATTTCATTGATCCCTCTTTTTACTTTTATTTGCTATCCACTTGCCTTTTGTCTCAACATGTTCATTCTTGACCATTGATCTTTACATGTTTGTATCCACTCTTTGCCCCAACATTGCTTTATCTTGTATAAAGACAACATTTTTTGTTTGATGTACCCTAGCTCACCGTGGCCCCAATATTTTTATGATATAGCCCCATTGCACTTAAGCCCCACCCCAAAGCTCTTATCACTTGAATTTGACATCTCATTATTTCATTACTAGAATCTGTTTTGGGCGTTCTTTGGGGCATAAGTTGGAAGTCCAGAAATGTTTTGGCAATGAATGCGAATGTCCGGGCGAATGCATTGGCATCTTGAAGATGCTCGCGCCTTCGAACGCCTTCTCCCACCAAGATCGTCCTGCGGAAGGCGAGCTCTTTAGCGACTTCCATGAAGGTTGAGCATAGTTTTCTATTGACAAGTGAAGAGATATGCTAATGTTTTCCTCAGATTCTTTGCGTTTTCATAAACAATTTTTAAAAGTAGGCAATTTTAAAAGTAGGCAAAGTGAAAAAAGGTCATGGCGTTTATGTAAAAAAAAAAAAGTTTGATTTAAAAAACAAACCTTTCTTCAAATGAAGTTTGCCTTAGTAACAAAGTGTGTTTGGTGTGCCTTTTTTTTTCTTTGAAGTGTGCATTTCTTAAGTGTGGGTGTGGCAATGGAGTGTGGTGTGCACTCCATTGCATTGGCTAAAAATTGCTGGGCCTTTTTTAAAATGTGCATTTTTACGTGTGAGTGTGGGAATGGAGTGCCGCACTCTATTGCATTCGCTAAAAATTGGTGGGCACGATATTGCATTAGCTAGAAATTAATGGTGAACTCCGTTTATGACAAAGGTAGGCACTCACGTCTATGACAAAGGTGGGCACTCCATGTGGTTGATTAAGTGTAGAGTTTACATTGCATTGGCTAGAAATTAAAGAACTTTGCATGTTTTGTAGCACATTCATAGCATGTCTTTGGGTTATGATTATGGGGTATGACATATATGATATGTCGAAAATGGGCTTATAAAGCTTCACCAATAACTATGAAGTAACACATACTCAAGTTGATTGAATTCCAGCATGTTGTTTATAGCATCAGGCTTCAATATACCCAAGTTCTTATGCTTGTTCTTGTGCTTTGGATGCCATCACACAAAGAGATCTGCTATAAACACCTAAGCAACCATGGTTGATCCATTGGTTGTCAATATCTCTCAGTAAACATCATCATCAATTCTGTTGTTTGCATAAATAATAGACTGCACAATACGAGCCCCTTCGCATCATATATACAAAATTATTGCCATGTCAATACTTAGACCATTAGGCAAAATTAAGATAAAACTTGAAAGCATGGAGATCTCACAAACAAATCTTACACATGTTCTTGTTCTTAAGAGATATCTACAATTAGACAAATCAATTTGTAATAAACTGGCTAGAACAAACATGTATGGCAAGTTGCTTATATCGGGAATGAACTTCATAGTTTGTGCCCTTGAGCAATGTTGTGGCTAAGAATATGTGCATGACTTCATAGTTTGTGCCCTTGAGCAATGTTGTGGCTAAGAATATGTGCATGACGATAGCAATGTAGTAAATAGGACAACATGAGGTGATAGTCCAAAGACATCGCATTTAAACTGCTGAATGTGCATATACATGATATTACTTAGGGTGCAAATTGTCGCAGAAAGAATGCATGAGATCTAATGCAGATTGAGATCCAAAAAGATATCCCGGACCATTTTAAAAATGTTTACCTCCGTGGACTACAGTTTTGAGAAGGCATGTAACATATTAAAATCATTACCGCTTTAAGGAAGCCCGCACAATTATCGATGGCCCGATGTTGTCAAGATCAAATTTTTATGTCTTTTTCACATAAGTAGGTCTTACATTATGGCTTTTGTGCCTACTTTCACAAAAATGAAGCTCACCACAGAGAAGGAAACATGAAGAATGACATGCAAGTAATCATTAATACTCTTAAATCTGCAACGCTTCTAAGCAGAATCCTCTATTACAAAGGTGGCAAGTGCAGAGATACCGTGGAAAACAAAATATCTGCATGTTCTGACTCCTTTAGGCATACATCCGGAGTCAAGATGCAACAACCAAAGGCTATGAAGCAAATCCGCAATGGCTTCTTTTTATTCTTCACGTCGGTGTTGTTTAAGAACCCTTAGAAGCAAAGAGGTTGAGTGGATATTCCACAATCAAGCAGCCCTCCTACAGCCATGCTTCCCCATGAAAGGTGCTTAAACAAAGCCCTATTTTCTAATTTGAACACAAAAGAATATAAAGAGGTACACAGAAATCAATTGCAAGTTTGGGAAAAAGCGGCTATTCCGAAAGCAATGGCGACTTTGGTAACAACATCCGGAAAGGTTGTACTACCGGCTATTCCGAGCAATGGCGGCGTTGTTGGTAACAACAAAAGGTTATTACCGAGCAAAAATAAATAACAAAGCAAAGAGTAATCCATGGTGTTGGAGTTGGCAAAATAGGTAAAGCCCATAAACATGGTGTCTCTGCAATGCGCAAAGTCGCTAGATATGGCCATCTTCAAACCCCGCAATCCAGCAGAATGTTCGAAGACTCATAAAAATAAAAAGAAACTTAAAACGCCATTCCTAGGCTAGCCAATCTATCTATCTATCCTAGGCCAAATTTGAAGAAGCGGTTGATGCAAAGCGGCTCGTTGCCTTGCCCATTGTTTATTGAGAACCATCATTGTCGCCTGCTCGCTCCCGCTCCATCTTCGCCCTATCCTCCCGCTAACTTATGTTACCGTAAAACTGTGACAGGTAAACGATCTTTCGCTCTTTTGTGTTGAATCTTGGTCGTCCAATAAAGCCCTCTACCGCACTCACCAGACAACGAAGCATCCGAGACCCTTTTCACAAAACAGAGCCGCTTTTGCGGGGATAAAAACCTTTGGCGATGTCGAAATGGTTCGACAAACCTCATCTTTGGCATAGCCGTCGATGCGCGGTTCAAAAGACCTTAGGGCCTTTTGTTTTGTTTGGCCAGCTCGATGCCCGAAAAAGATCTAAGGGCCTTTTGTTTTGTCTAAATTTGGACCGTCAGATCTGCTATAATATAAGATAATATAAGATCTGGGCCGTCGAAAGTTTTAGGGTTTTATGCACGACATACACTAAAACTTTATAATAAAGGATTTTGACACAATATATTATCATCATTTTCTGGTGTTGGAGTACACCCAAAAACCTCCAAAGTTTTATTATCATTCTATGGTGTTGGAGTACACCCTAAAACCTCCAAATATTATTATTATTCTATGGTGTTGGAGTACACCCTAAAACCTCCAAAGTTTTATTATCATTCTATGGTGTTGGATTACACCCTAAAACCTCCAAATATTATTATTATTCTATGGTGTTGGAGTACACCCTAAAAACCTCCAAAGCATTGTACTCAAATGGAGAAAAAGAAGTTGAAGCATTTGGGCCGAGGGGACCGGCCCATTTTTTGTTTGGGCGAGCCTAAGAGCCTAGATTTATAAGGGCCTTTAGGATGTTTACTACAATTATTTTAAATGGCTAAGATAAAGAGGTGAAAATAGAAGGCTAAGATGAAGGGGCATAAATCAAAGGTTAAGATGAAGAGGCAAAATGGAAGGTTATGATGAAGAGGTTGGAATGGAGGGTGAAGATTATGAGGTGCAAGGTATTTAAAATTTTTGAGGGACACGAGTTCCTCCTCTCTCCCGGATCCAAGATTCTTGAGAGGGTTCAGAGACCTCTCTTGATCATGGATTTAGAGGCCCTCCATGTTTCAGAGGCATGGAGGGCAATTTGCATTGTATTCCTTCTCTTATTCTTATCAGTAGAAGATTATTTTGGGCCCAAGATTTTTCTTTGAATCTCTCTCATTCTTTATCTTGCAGCATCAAATTTGATCTAGATTCTTACCTCTTGAGGCCACTTGTTCGGGATTGTGGGGAAAATCCGTCAACACATGGCATATGAAACATATATTATATATGACATATGTTTGACTTATGGCATATGCTATATATGGCATGAGACATATGTCACGATATATATAACATATGTCTTATATCTCATATATAGCATATGTGGTATGTGCCTGACTTATGGCATATGAGGCATATGTTATATATGGCATATAAGACATATGTTATTATCAATGATCCTCCATGCTAACTAATGATCATGAAGCAAATCCATTGTTGCTTTAAACTTCGCCAAGTTCTCAAGAATAATCGTAGGTATTGCATTATAATCTAAATAATTTTTCATTCAACAGATAAGATGTCCACTAAAAAGAATCCTTATAAAGTGTTGTTCGCCCAAGTAGAAGTTGGATTGATACAAAAGCTTCTACATAGGGACCATCTTGCAACTTGAGTCATTTTTCATAAATAACCGCAATGAAAACAGATGATTTACAATTGCTTGGTGTAAAAAAAGCTGTTAAGATCAAATGATGATGTTGGCAGAAAGATAAACTCATTAACATAACAAATCCAGAAAAAGAGGGAACATGCACATAATGGTCACTCGGGAACATGCACATAAAACCTCCTTTGAACTTGAAAAACATAGTGTTAGAATGAAAGATCGATGAGAGATAAAAGAGAAAGAGAGAGATATGAGACGAACTGTTCCAATGTATAAATGAGAGTGATACAATATATAGGCACATGTGTGCCAGCTGTACAAATGTACATGTAAGCATATGTACACGCATGTACATGACATGTCATATATGTAGGTTCTAACTTCTAATACATAGGCTAAGGTGGCATAACATTTCAGGAAACACCAGGCGCATACTCTGTACAATGAATGAATTGAACCAAGTAACCTTAACTTACTGCAGAAAATGACAGCATAAATGAGCATGGGGCTATGGAATACCAATTATGTGGCGATACTCAGAATATACGAAGCGGCAAACCCAAGACCAAATAGAATGATCATTTCGGCTTTCAGGAAATCCTCCTAGCAAAACCAGCTGCTCATCTTGGAATTAAGCATGTTCTTCAGTGCAAATCATCAAAAATTTCAAGTGTTCTTCATCCCACTATAACATTTTAATCCTAGGCAAATAAACCTTGTCAGGTTTGCAACAGAGGCTTTGGCTTCAGATCAGGTCTTGTGGTCTATTTGTATCTACCCAAAGGAGTAGAAGATGATACGGATAAAAATTATAGGAGCAAATCCAAGGAGATCCCAAGACTACATCAATGCTTGGGCATGAATAAGAACCCATCTTGAGACATATATCAGATGAAACCAGATCTGCATCAACATCACAGTGAGTTAGAATTCTAAAATCTAATTGAGATTAGAATATGCAGATGCACCATAATGAGGTGAGGTCTGCATAACAAATGCCATTATTGATGTGGCATTGCAAAAGGAAAGGTAATAAATGTGGTGTTGGGGCATGCACCATGCCTCTAGACCAAATGGGGAGAGGCCGTAATCTACCCTTGAATTCCTTGGGGAATATTGATCGTTGGATGTAGTGAAGAGGAGCCATGAGAAGATCTGAGTCGTCGAAAATGTGGAAATTGAATGCTGCATGAAACTCTATATGCGTGTGTGGCGTTGTGGATTGATTAGAATTTATTAGGCCTTGATAGCATTAACACATGGAATATTAAGATAGGTTTTTCAAAAGGGGGAAGTAAAAATTCGTATAGATATAGTGCTCTGTCTAATCTGTGGCAAATATGTTGGCGTTTGCATGAAGCGATGTATCCCAGCTAGCGAGGTTTTTACAGTTTGGAGGCTTTTACAAATTGGAGTTTTCATAAGTTGTAATGGCAAAAGTTGAAGTTGGGGCAAAGGAAGGCAAGAGAGTGGCGAGGTTTTTACAATTCAAAGTTTATAGTAGTTGTAATGGCATAAGTTGAAGGTTTGTGTGTACTACTGTAGGTTAGATGTGATGAGCGCAATTTGATATGGTATGAATTTTGGTACATGTGCAATTCTAAGCTATACGGGGTATTTTCGAAATTTGATACTTTTAATTGACCTTTAATGGGAGGTTTCAGAATGTAGAATTTGTTGGGACATTCCAAAATGTTGTTTTAATATACCTAGCTAGCCCCCATAAAGTATAAGAATTTGCAGTGGCTATGTAAATTGTAAGGTAACTGAGCTGTTTAGAGATTTTAGAATGTTCTTTAATGCACCTAGTTAGTGTCCCTACAGGACAACATATTGTTATTAGTTTGTAATTGACGAAGGCAGTGTAAAATAATAAGTTTTTATGGTGCGTCCGCAATTGCAACCTAAATGGCACATCCAATAGATTGGTTACTCTAAATATATTTCCTTAATCTGAACAAAGAATATACCAATTATCAAACTTGATGGCTTTCAATGAGGTATCCCACATAAAACGAAATTCTTAATTTATCTGCTTCTTTCCGCCCTTCTTCTAATTTGTTCCCTAAAAGTTCAAAGTGCAGCACATCAAATCTTGATACCTACCATGCAATTATATGCATAATTCAGATAGCAGTATTTACTTAAGGAATTCTAGGGTTGCATTCTTTGTCGAATAATGAAATAGGTCATTTTGATTTCGGCTTGCCCTGACACTAGTGCTCTGATTTACCAAGAAACCAAAAATATCTACAACAACAACATTGAGCAAATTAATGTATGTGCATGCCCATCTTGTCATTGCTTTTTTTCGAGCAATCCAAAATTTACAAAAAAACTAATATATTACAGGAAAAATGCCAATGTAGAACAGTCAGATTTGGTGTTTGGCACCTAGCCTTATAAAATCCAGGCTGTCAGAGTTCTGAGATCCACTGTTTTTCCTGTGTAGAATGTCCAATTAACTTGTTCCACCATGTTGACTTAGAATCTGATGATGTCTCATTTTGATTTTGAATCCACCTTTGGCACTTTGCTAGTCCAACTTTAAAACACAAGGAAAAGAATATAACTACATCATAGAAACAAACGATCCAACAGCTTTCATATGTGAAGCAAAAGCGGGCGTAAAAGTATCAGTGTACCTTAGGTTTCAAGTCTACATGGGGGAATGCACATGTTTTCCAAGCTGTCTGAGGAATATGCTGCAGATTTTTGCATTGCAAATGAACCAAATGAAAAGACATCAAAGGGAAGATCAAATTTGCACATGAACCAAATGAAAAGACATCAAAGGGAAGATCAAATATGAAGCAAATGAAGCAAATGAAAAGGGAAGATAAAATATGAACTTACAAAGATAACCAAAGGAAAAGGATGTTGTTATCTGTGTGTTGCTATGCTGGAAGTTGAGAGGCGAGAGGCTGTTCTTGTTGGGACCTATCTAAAGAATGCAATAATGAAGAACTATGATCTGAGCACTAAACTGCACAATCAGATGGAAGCGCTGCCTCTTGAGTCCGCTTGGACCAGATTTAGACTTAAATGAAGAAGGTTTCCCTTGCTTGTAAGAGATGCCTGTGTATTGGTGATATCTTAGCACCAAGAATGTAGACAACTTAAAGCGTTGAACCTGCAAACAGCAGTAATAAAACCATTCAACAACGGTAGAACTTAAACCCTTGCTAGATAATGACAAATATGAACATGAAATGCATTCAAAACGCCAGATGCATACGATACTAAAAACTTTGTCGTCATGACTATATGCACCAGCAAATATGAATGCAGACACCAAACCACGCTTCGTGCCATTGCATGCCAGCTTACAATTTAAATTCTTGTATTTTGCGCTTGTTGTAACGTGTAACTTTGTACGAAGTCCATGTTTGTTACACAAACACACAAAGTAGAGTTTTTTCGATTCATTCACTAACCTATTGACAGGGAGAACAGAGCTCCAAATCCAGCCATACCTATCTCTAATGATAAAGAGATAGTCGTGAAATTGCAAATCGATAAGCATAATAGAATCTTACCTCCACAAAATTTGGTACAACACAGAGCCAACACCACTGTTTATGTCAGGATTCTCCATCTTCAGTTTTAAGGGATGCACCTTCCCTTTCTTGGCAAAATTTAAAAGCAAGTTAGAATATGTAATACATATACGTAAAAGGACACTAGCAGAAGGAAACTTTAACCATGAACTATAAGAAAAAAACTATAAGAGTAGCTGCATGTATATGATCTGAAGCCGAATTCCTTCAACATGGCAACATAAATAAACAAAGGAAGCTTACCACAACGGTTTGTCAATCATGGCTGTATGTAGGGCAGACACAAAAATTTAAAGGGCAAACTTTTCTCTGTTCTACAAATGTGTCAGAATGAAAAGACGGAGAGCTGGTCACAAGCCTGCTGCTGCAGTTTGGAGATGGGAACCCTTCTACAGCTTTGATTCAAGCTGAAGAAGGCATCAAGGCCACTAAATTCTTTTAGCAAAACCGTTTAGTTATGAAACAAATATTGGCAGAAAATTTGAGACATGGCGTCCTCTGCAGGTTAGCCAAAAACATAAGGGCATAAGAGATCCCTTACTTCAAAATATGAAGGCTGTAAAAGTAGATTACATCCCGCCAAATAAAGTAGCGCATGCTCCAGTTGCTTCAAAAACTGAAACTAACTCTATATGCCAGTTTCGTCAAAGCAAAGAGCACTGAAACGATGGGTTCTAAAGCCTGCACGATAATTAGAAGCTAAAAGGTAGGCTATGAACTCAAAGGCATTGCCGTAAATGATAAAGTAAAATGCTTTCTAGTATCAAACACAATACCTCGGTAAGATAACAGATGCCGATGATCAACATGCCACCTATGAACTTCCACATGCCATATTAGAGCTAGCAGATGCCGGCCATATCAGAGCTAGCAGAGGCCGATCAAATACCTTGCAACATCAAAGGGTTAGATCAAAGCAAGCCTCCTCAGATGCATCAAACCCAAGGTATAGCAGAGGTATAAAACAATCCAAAAATGGCATAAAGCGGCAATCATCGATTAAAACCCAAGAGCATACACTAATCTCCTAGATGCCATTACCCATGCCACATACACTACTAAGGAAACCCGAATCTTGTGCAAATTCACAAAATGCAAAGCTTTATACCATAGATTGGTTTCCAAAATTGGTTTCCATCCAGGCAGTTCTAACCGGCGCAAGGCGAAGGGCTAAATTCCCAGTTTATAATTTTGCCCTTTGCAATGAGAGTCAAGGGCACCGGAAATTTAAGCTTCAGAATGCAAATTTTCTGTAATGCAGCAAAAACCACTTGCCGGATTCTATTGACTTACACCAAAGAATCAAGATTGATCCATTAAGCCCATAAATTGTTCCAAGTTAACCCTATTCCAGTAGAAATGATTCGTCCACTGAATCCGGAGTAAAATTTCACAGAGAGATAGAGATGGTGCCTTGCAAACACACTGCAATCGATTGGAAATGCAACGAGATTTTTGGAAATTTCTAGATTTTCGTATTCCCCCCGCCACCTCACCATCAATTAAATGCCTTGCCACCTCAGTATATCATTAATAAATTCAACTAAATTCAACTTCCGTGCACTTTCCCATGACCTTTATATAGACGGTGGAGATTTCACAATCCTTAATCCGACGGTTGGCGCATGTGGTGCATGCCCATGCATGCCCCCCACATCCCCCATGTGGTGGCATAATTGTGGCCTTCGATTTCATGGTTGGACGGACGAGATCAATCTATATATATATGACCCCCCATGTTACATACATGACACGTGTATACAACCCCTGTATAAGGTCTACAATAAGAAATTTCCAATTTACTAAAAAAATTTCCATTATAACGAAATTGTGCTAGTATGTGAAATATGTGCTAAAAATTGTGAAATATGTTTGACTTATGGCATATGAAACATATATTATATATGACATATGTTTGATTTATGGCATATGCTATATATGGCATGAGACATATGTCACGATATATATAACATATGTCTTATATCTCATATATAGCATATGTGGTATGTGCTTGACTTATGGCATATGAGGCATATGTTATATATGGTATATATAAGACATATGTTATTATCAATGATATCATATACTATATATATGATTATTCCATGGGGCATGTGCAAACATGTGGGGAGGGGGTCATATATATAGAGATTGATCCCATCCGCTCATCCAAAAAATAAAAGCGGTCTTGATGTTGCCACCTCATTAGAGGGTGTGGGGGCATGCATGGGCATGCACACCATGCGTGAACCGCCGACAGGGAGGTGAAAGATCTGCACCGTCCAGATATACATATGGGAAAGTGCATGGAAGTTGGCTTAATAAATGCGAGGTGATGTTTGAATGTGAGATGGCAACATTAATTATTTATTTAAAATAACGCGATGGCTGGGTGCATACGAAAAAACTAGAAAATTCCAGAATCCTGGTTCATTTGGGCTTTCATGTTTACCCTGGGCTCCGATTTTGCCAGGCGCTAGATTCTGTGGACGGATAATTTCTTTTGGATTGCCAGTTTTATAATCCAATCTGGAAAAGCTTGGAGCTCGGCCATATACTTGCACAGTATGATAGGTGGTTTCAGAGTTTTAGTTTTCTTTTTGTCTCTGTGTTTCGAATGCTGTAGATTTGAAAATGCCGGATAATATCGCAGAGAAGAGACTCATTTGAGGGATATGGCACAGATCAACACAACCGGGCAGAGATACATAGCAACTACTCTTCTATATGCATAGAGGGGATTCTCCAGTGACGATACCGTTCTTCTTTTCATGCATGGGTACTGTACACGTGTATATACGGGGAGCATGCATGGGGCATGCACCACATCCCTGGACTGTCGGATATGGGGCAGTTAAATCTTGGCCCTCAATTTTAGGGCTAGAGAAGGTGCCAAGAAATGCCATCGTATTTATGGGGATACCTATGCATTTAATGCTATGGGATGAAGTGGCATTGAAGGTGTGTAGGTGGAACATTAGTTTAATAGGCCTAATGAGGTGGCAAAAGGTATAAGGTGAGAATATTATGGCAGAAATGGCCGAAACTAAATGCTACCTTAAAAGCTGGCAC
Source organism: Isoetes taiwanensis (assembly GCA_021234155.1). Taxonomy (NCBI): domain Eukaryota; kingdom Viridiplantae; phylum Streptophyta; class Lycopodiopsida; order Isoetales; family Isoetaceae; genus Isoetes; species Isoetes taiwanensis. The sequence continues at coordinate 50,230 of JAJEKV010000342.1, read as the reverse complement.
CATCTCATGGGTATTTTGTTTTTGCTAAGCTTATTGTAAAAGCTTTAGTAACGACATGCCATTAAATTTATCATGACGTGGCATTTATTATTTCTCTCTCCCGCAAAACCCAAACCATCCGCCATCGCCCGAGTTTTTGCAATAGCTATGGCGAGACACTCTCATCGCCTTAGTGTTTTAGCTTCTTTTCATAAATAATACTTCAGCATTTGAAGCATTTGACAAGTGTGAGAAGCTGCAAGCATTCCCGTCTATTTCCCATACTTGCACAGTATGATAGGTGGTTTCAGGGTTTTAGTTTTCTTTTCGTCTCTGTGTTGCGAATGCTGTAGATTTGAAAATGCCAGATAAAATCGCAGAGAAGAGACTCATTTGAGGGATATGGCGCAGATCAACACAACCGGGCAGAGATACATAGCAACTACTCTTCTATATGCATAGAGGGGATTCTCCAGTGACGATACCGTTCTTCTTTTCATGCATAGAAGCAAATCTCCGGTGACGATGTACGAATTTGATTTTTATGTGGCTATTCTGCATTTCTCGATTAATGTTTCTATTTGATTTTCTAGGCTGAAGCATCGTCTCATTTCTAAATGCAGATGGGTTTTGTCATTCTGAGCATTGATCTACTAGACAGAATAGAAAGGATGCAGTTGTGCAATTCATGTCTTTATTTCTGAAGGAAGAGAGATTAGGATGTAAGATACTCCACCCATTTGCATCTTTTATCTCAGTTCTTCCCTATCATTTTCTTTACCGTTGTTGTACTAAGGTTATAATACTGCATCTCAGGTCTCAAACTGGTGAATGGCCGAGTTATTGTTCCACTGATTTTGTTAGCCGAAAGCAAAAGGAGATGTAAAGCTGACATTTTCCATTCTTGATTGTGGCAATGGAGGGACTGTGATTAAAAGATTGTAAATGTTAAGATATTTTTTATGGCGTTTTCCTTTGGTCCTTGCCTGTTCTTTCTATTGAGCTCCAGGATACATTTAATGCTCATATTTATCATTATGTAGCAAGGTTTTTTTACTTCTATAACTGTTGTTGAACGGTTTTATTACTGTTGTTTGCAGGTTCAATGCTCTTGCAGCAAGTCCGGCAACTCCTTTTTTTTAATTGGTAATCTGGGATTGCTTTTGTGATGGACTGTAACTTTAAGCTGTCTAACAAGCACTCAGAGGAATTCCTGGTGCTGAGATATCACCACTATACAGGCAATCAAGGCAAGCCACCTTATTCTCATTTCGTTCAAGATAAACCATCTAGATAAGCAGGTGTAAGTCTAACCAAATGCCTTTTTAAATGTTGCGTGAGCCTCCTGCACTGCGTTTTTGCTTTTTCCTTTTCAGTTTTTCAAGTTGCTCTTTCGTATTTTTTAATTGCTTTTATTTGAACATTGCAAATGAATTGCAGTGGATGTGTGGGTATCTGCGGCATGGTTTATTGTCCTATTAATGATGTTCATATGAAGACTTATCCTAATAAGGTGTGGATTGGGACGACGAGAACACTTTCATATACAATTATTATTTAAGGTACTCTTCATTCCTTGCAACACATTTCAACAAAATTTGTGTTGCAAGTCTTTGCACCTTAAAATCCTGCATTAATTTTACAATATCTATAATTACATACTTACTATCTTAATTATTAGAATTACTCTAAGGTAATGTTTAAGACATTACTGTACTTTTTCATTATCCAATTAACTTATCACTTCATAACTTAATGGAACTCTTAATGGAGGCTGTTATTTTGATGCTGCATTTGAGAATTCGAGTTCCCAAGGAGATATACATTATGTTAGTTAGCAGGATGGATTAATTTTCTATTGGGTCTTAGATTGGGTATTCATACCGTAATTTTATCATATAGGATGGACAAAGCTGGGACGGCCCCAATAAACCGGAAATCATCCTCAAACCAGATCTCCGCTGGCCGACATGAGGCCGCTCCACCTAACCTCGGACTCTGGTGGCCAGAGCAAGCAGGGAAGAATGGACGTGTCATTCATCCAGCTTCTCCCTCGAGATAGATCTGGGCGCGGAAGCATAAACACACATGAGCACATGACATCAATCAATAACATACCCTCGAGGTCCGGACCATATATCCGGTACATGCAACAACACATCGATTACATCAACATAACATGGAAATCCTGCAGGCTCGGACTGCGGGAAGGCGGCGGCGGGTCTCGGGACAGACTAAGCGGCGGAAGTGGTTGGGCGGCATAAAGCTGGTCGTTGGGTGATCCCACTCTATCGCCCCTCCACAATGCGCCTGCTGCCGAGATAAGGGAAAAGTATTGGAGCGGCTGCGTGACTGCGGTTCCTTAACCAAAGGGGCTACTCTTTGGGTTACATCTCTGACTCGATAAGGGGAGGAGATGCTCTCACCTCAGAGGTTCATGCCAATCACGAGGCGAGCTGAAACCCTTTGCTCGCTCGAACGAACCCACGAAGATGGCATCACCCAGGGTGTCGAGCCCCATACCACACACTTGGGTACCACTGGGGTGTCAGAGCCTAACCACAATGTTCCCATTGCGTCGCCTACGTACGAGGAGGGATCCAGCGTGATCGGACAGGCACTTCCTTAATAGGCGTCCAGCTCGCCACCTGACCCGGTGAGCTCTTATGCGGCCCTTAATAATTGAGGGTGTGGGCTAAAACATGATCATACAACTACTTGGTGCTGGGTCTCTACCCCCTTCATACACACAAGAATGGTGCATAGAATGTCGAAACATCATCCTATGAGCCGAGAATAATAGAATACATCTATTCTAATCCTACCTAAACATACATGGTTAGGTTTATTTATTGAGTAATCTCTGTTATTCTATTGGGGCAGGCCAGGTGAATACGAGATCCTATGGAATGGTGGAAACTGGGACCCCACAACTAGCCGGATAAAGCCACTAACCCGTAACCCAGGTGGCTCCCACTCCTCCCAGGCGCCCATGCTACTGGATCTCAAAGTGCCAGGTCTTGGATCGAAACAACCTAAATTCTTTCTACCTTTCTTGTTACTGAGAGCGTCCAATCTTTGCTCCAAACCGATCTATAGAGGGTTTGAACCGAAGGGTTTTTAGGGTTTATGTCCCTTTTATCCCCACGAATTTAGGGTTTGGTCCCTTTTTGGTCAATGGGCCATTGCCACATGGCAAAAGATATTATATTCACATGTGGCCTTAACATGCAGTATGGTGTTCATGTGGTCGCACTCTGGGGTGCTGCCCTTTATGGTCGTCAGTTATGCTCTCTCATCTAGTGACGTGTCTCTAATCCCGATTATACCAATATTAGCAAAATATGTTCTCCCACCTTGGATTGATGTCGCCTGCACATCACGGTAGTCTCCACCTTAGAAAAGAACCTTACCGAGTGTAATTAACACAATTATTATAAGATATATTTTAAAAGTTATAAGTGAAATGTTTTACAATCACCACGTGGTAAGGCATTTAATTTATGCCTTACTAACATCTATATCTATCTAAGAATTTATCGCGGCCAAGGCCGCCGCAAAACATTTCTCTTTACCAACATCGTGTCGTTAAGCCCAAAATAATATGAAGGGCATTAAAAAAATAAAATCAACTGGAAACAAATCGTTGATTACCATGTTAACTAGTCCAAGCTAAAAAGTAAGAACATTTAAATCCGAAATCTATTCCATTGATAATGCGATACTAAAAGTGACGAAGGAGTTTGTTCAAGTTTCTATTTTGTAATGTCTTTGGTTCCTAGCCCGCTTGTCGGATTTATTATAAACGTTACTAACATGTCTAATTAAACGACTATAATTTCAATGATGGAAAATTAGGAAACCAAATTGACCATTTCTTTTGTTTACACTGCGTCTGGGGTTTCAGACTCATCATTTAACGATCCTAATTCTTTCGCTTTAGTTTAGGAATTGCTATGGCTGCTTGATGTAATTTAGCAAATGGCCTGGAAAACATGCTCTGAGTTGAACCGCACTATTGCCATGTGTTTTGCGTGGGATGAATGGGTGCTGTAGCTTATCACCATTGGGATTCCCTCTTATTATTTGTTCTCCTTTTTGTTTCCCACCATCCATGGCATCGGTGGTTTTAGGCACAGGGGAGCCCATTACCAATACTTTACCACTAGAATATCCACCGCGATGGATCTTCTTTTACTACCCTCTTTTTTTGTACCCGATAGATGAGGTTTTGAGCTTTGAGTGGTGATCGCCCATTACCAATGGCTTTTACCTTCTCTCACCACGATGAACACCCTCCCCCCTCATTTTTATTTTTTAATGCATCCGGCGATGCAGTAGTGGGTTTTGGGCCTGGATGGGGTCGCCCATTACCAATGGCTTGACCGCTAGGTCGTCATGTGATCTTAGAAAGATAGATGAGGGAACTTGATAATTGAATAGCACCATCTATCCTCTGACAGTCGGAAAGGGAGTTTTTTTTCTTTTTTGCTTTTGCAAACGCCTTATATGAAATCCTCAAATATTTATATGTGATAGTATAGTCAGCGAAAAGAGGCCGAGAAGTCATACACACTGTGGATTAGAGGAAACGGTCGAAGAAAACATGCTTGTGATAACCATAAAAGTTGAGAGTGCATACCTTATTCAAGTTTTAATTTTATCATTTCCTTGCACGACTGTGTAGAAAAATATTCGAGAGAACACATATTATAGACATAGCAACCTTTATAAAATCCACGTTTTAGTGCACTTCATTGTGTTTTCCGGTGAAAGTAAGATGATGGCATCTTCTCTTCTTGGTCAAATTTGTACTTTGATTTTCACTTAACATTAAAGCTTGGTTCCATAAAATGGTAAAAATTATGTAATCGCTACCCTGTTTGTTTGTTTGTTGTCTTAGAAGAAAATGATTTGCCGGGAACTTGATGTAAGGTGTAGATAACGATCCCGCCCGAGGACGTTACCCTAAAAAATTTTGAGGGCCAATGAAATGCCGAGGGCGTCATAACATTAACATTTTTCCCGAAAATGGTAAGGGCATACCTTTATTCCACCAGAGTTCCTTAACTTGTATCCCGTGACATATGCACTAACAAAAGATAGCGTGAGTGAAAAGAATATACCTTCTTAGCAAAGGAGCTCTTTATAGACCACGTTTGTTGTTTGTTTTGTTGTGTTTTCGAGGAAACAGGGATAAGCGCATCTTCTCCCCTGCGATTCGCCAAGAGTCGTATATAGTTAATCCATGTCTGCGGCTTATCCGTCGTAAGTTCCAGAACAATGCGATCCAATGTTAGTCTTGGCAATCATAAAATTGGCTCTCTGATGCCAAAAGAGGTGTAGTTGGCGCCTATGGGATGGTCCCATAATCGGCCTCAAATTGGTAGAAGAAGTTCCGCTCTAAAGTGAATACGCCGTGATGTATCCGGCCACGCACTCCAATACTGTCTACCATTACAAATTTACGATGCATTGACTCAATTACTACTCTTGCATTCTTACGAACCTTTCCATATCAAGCCGCTTCTACATAAATAAGGCATATTGCTCCTACCTTAAGTGTTAATTCATGAATGAATGCTTTAATGGGTGAAAATTGTTGGAAAGTCCTGGTCATAGGGATGGTCGTGATCAACCTCTTGTTCGCTAATGTGATCGCGGACTATGCGATTTTTGCTAATATTGTTAGGACTTTGTTAGTACACGCATGCTGAAGCTAGTGACATTCTTGTTGATGGGTGCCATGATGCTCTACTTTCACATTTAGATGGATTTTTCTAGGATGTCGATAGGATAGAGAAAAAGTGCTAAACCTCTGCCAATATTAGTAGTTATATTAAAAATATCTGGTGATCATCGTTGTCTTTCCCGTTTTCTCCATATCATCTACAAACCGCATGAGCTCCTATATCTTTTTAGTATTACCGTTTAATCTTAATACACGAAAGGTTTGCCATACTTGTGATGACTTTATGGATGCCTTGATCACGTAGCTCTACCCCTCCCTTATAGCCAGCGCCACCCGCCTAAAATCTCCGAATCTTTATAAAATTACTTTTCCAAATGGTGGGTTATTCTACACAATTGTTGTAATAAATAGTTCAAGCACTTTCTATCACAGCTTTTATTGGCCATTGAATTATCCCAAATTATGGCCTTAAACTTCAATGAGCAATTGAGCCGCCTCCAATTCGATCCATTAGTGAGTGTAAACAGACATTACTTCTGTGTGAGGGGATTTGAAAAAAAGTAGAGTCTGCGCCTGCCTCTGGATATAATAACGCACAAAGTCCTGTGCGTGCATGGGAGTACTATATAACCTTTACCACGAGAAATAGGCATACGCAATTGAGCGGTGAATGCCTTTACATTCGTCGCTTTTCCATCCACGAAAAATTGGTTCCTCACTCGCGGACGTTTCTAATTGTTCGCCGTATATAGAGGTATATATCCGATTGGTTAGTGTTCATCTATTACTTTCCATTCTGCATGACATGATTTATATATGACGCATGATTTGGAAATCGGCTAGTTAAATTGCATGACGTCTCTTGGAGAGGCGAGGTCAGAACAAGCCAAAATGCCATAAATATTAGTCTTGTGTTTATTATCGTTATGTTATTTATTAGATGGAGAGACTCATTGAATGCAATTGCCTCATCATTTGAGTATTGGTCTAGCAAGTCGAGGCTCATAGGCACTCAACCTTGTTCCATATCTCAATTAAGGTGCTTGTCAAGCAAAAGCAACAAAAATAAAAAAGCATTTGTGTGATTCACATAGTGATGCCGCTTCTTCCATAACTAAATGCACCTCATTGTGTTAGTGAGTAGTCCTCGTGCCTCTACCTGACTTGTTGATATGTTTGATGATGTTGACCATTAACTACTTTGAGCTCTTCCCATGTCCTTGCGGTTGGTGTGTAGCAAAATTTGTCTTAAATAGAATGCCTCCCCACTCGAGGCAACAACAAACGTATTCTACAAATTACAGGTTGTTTTAATCAAGCTTTCTAACGATATTTTTTGTAAACCCCGTTCGCTCTTGTTCTAAATAGTCAGTAGTTTGCATTTGCAGTGTTGCATTATATGCACTCAATGTATATTGTTCATGATCTTTGAATATCGTGGCTATCGAGCAGCGAGATCTAGGGTCGCAAGAAGTAGCGGTCCTACAATGACCGTATTTGGTAGGGGTAAATGCAATGGAAGACATTTGTGAGGGTGACTTATTGTCCGGTATGTGGTAGGACATTGTCCGTGATGATCTAGCGGTGATAGGTATCGCCTTTATATAGTCTAAGTATTTCATTCCTAGGCACCTTTGGTCTTTCATGTGTTGTTGGTTCATCTCGGTTATGCGTGTTTTGCTTCCTAATTCCCAAATGAGGTTTGTGCATCAACCATATACCTCTTGAGTTACTTGGAAATTGGTATTATCAAAACCTTATATATGTACCCATAGAGATAAAGAAAATACATGAGCAAAGATGCAATATCCACCATGATATGACAATCTAAATTCATGGAGAAGAAAAAGCATTGTATGGAACAACCCATACGTCATCTGCGATCTCATACCTAGACAACATAACCTCTTGAGTCAAGATGGGTTGTCGGTTTATAGGTTTTGGATAATTGTAAATGCAAGATCGTTATTTGGAGAGCATCTTTACGTATCTATGTATCATAAACTTTTCAACTTGACCTAAGTAAAATGGGTCCGTTGGAAGTTCAAAGAGAATAATTTGATCGATCTTTGTTGATTGGTATGTCGGGGCTACATGCGCCACCACAAGATGAGCATGTGGCAATCCTCGTTTTTGGAATTCTACAACATGTATCATGCGATGCTGAAAGAATTTTAGCGAAGCGATTCTTTTAGCCGTTGTAATCTTGCATGAAAACATCGAACGACGGTTATAAGGCACTGTCAGGGCTTGTCGGAGGCCAAACCCGTGACGTATTTAAAGCCAACTGTATTTATTTGTCATTGTGATGAATAAATGTAAGGCAGCCCTTTGCTCTAGAAAAGAGCCAATGCATCTACACATTGCAGGAGCACCATCTCTTACTCTAAATGATGCGAGGGCAAATAATATCATTTGGTCATCATTTTCTACATTTCTGAGTAATCCTCGTCATCTGCATCCTTACATTTTGAAGGCCCGATGTCTGAAATATATAATTTAATCGTGCATCTTCCACCCTTGAATACATATCAACTAAATACTCTCCCACACAAAGCGACTAGATATAAGAATCGATCTTCATGTAACAACCTTGCCCTATACCACCCATTGCGTCGGGGCGTACTCGTTTTGGTCCCCATCCTAATGTACCATGTGGATAGCGGATATTGCAGCGGCTCATACGATGGATCAAGAATGCTCATGAAGGTTGGCTCTCTAATCGACCCAAAACCAAAAACCACTCGAGGCTCCGATTTCGGGTTGTGCTATTAACCTCTGCCGATGGCAGCAATTTCCTCACACCGCAAATCAGCTCCTTGAATTATGTATCGGTGCATGGCATGTGCGCACTTCCCATAAATACGAAGATTTCAATAAATGGATTTATCGATTGAGAATCAACCAACCATCCCAATCCATTGGAAAGGTACCTAAAATGTCCAAAATTTCGCATATAACGTTGTGTCTCATCATAAACATACCCGGTGTATAGGGTTCGGTCGGACATTGGAAATGCAAACCTGGTAATAATAGATCTCCGTGATTGTCACAAATGAAGGAAATCTAATGGTATTGAAACCCACCGGCCAACTCCAAGCACACTAAAACAAAATAGATTGTTTACTCTTCTAGATACTCAGTTAAACATTGGGTTTGTTATATAAGTTGTTGAGTGCGTCACGCAGGTGGTAGCGATGGTAGCTAACCATCTCCCATTGTTGCAGCAATATCCATTCCGCTCAACATTGAGTGCTGAATATGGCAATATGTACACCTCTTATTCCATGTAACCATGACATAAAGTACGTTTTATTCTTAACTCATATGTTAACATTTCGAGCTTGCCAATGTCTTGAAGATTGTTCTAGATTCTCTATTATATCATCTTGTCTTCTTAGGGAGTTGATGATGCTCTGTCTCAGGGAGATTATCTGTAATTATAGGTGTGGTATCTACTTCAACACTGTTTGAATTTTTCTCTTGCGGTTGGCTGAATGCCTGGATGTCTGTCTCAAACAGATTATCTGTAATTATAGGTGTGGTATCTATTTCAACACTGTTTGGATTTTTCTCTTGCGGTTGGCTAAATGCCTGATCACAAAAAATTTGTGATCGTGATCCGTTGGAAGAGCACAAGTTATCGGCTTCAAATGGTACACTCGCCATAAGTCGTCTTCCATTATTCCCATCCCCAACTCGACGCCTTCTCGCAATTTCTATGAGTCTCTCATGCCTTCTCTCTCTTTGAGTTTCACCCAAATATGACGTGGTTTGGGTTTGAGGCAAGTCAATGTTCGTTCCAGTCACTATGATAGAGTTTGAGGGGACTTGTGTCTCTAACGGAATGCAAATGGATCTCTTCTCACCTATTTGTCTGGATCGACGATCTCTTTGGCGTTCTCTATCTTTTTCTTGTATTCTTTTCTTATTTTCATCATCTAAAGTTGCACGAAGTTCTCTCTTTCTTTCTCGTACTCTCTCTCTATCTCTCTCGGCCAAATTGGCAAACCATTCTTTGCGAGGCATTGGACTAATATTACTATCTAATGTGGCACTGCAAAAAAATTGAAAGATGCTATAGAAAGGGACTTACTTATTTTTCTTTTCTCATATCTGTTGATCTTCCGTTGCCACATTATATATTCCAACAATAAAATATGAAGGCTGCATTTGAAGATATCGAGTGAAATAGTGACTTGAACGTACTAAATGCAATTATTAAAAGAAGAAAAGTATATCTAATACCTATAAACAGTATATTTGATACCTATAAACAGTATATTTGATATAGTCAGGACTCCTCAAGAAAATATCCTTTAATGGATAACTTTTCTAGGTATATTTCTACTTGGAAAGTTCGGATAGCCTATCCACTTGGAACTATAATATTTTTATCTCGTTTGGGGTGTACGCAATCTATATGTTTCTATGCATAATACAATTTCATTTTGTCTCTTTCTCTAAAAAAAAATTTGGTCTTATAGAGTTAGATTGAATCTTCATTGGATAGATTGATATTTAGATTGAATCCATATAGCATCTAGCACGACCTCTAGCAATAGTGTAGTTAGGAATATCCTACTATCGAATTTTTGAGGTCACTTGTACAATATACACACAATAGCACATAAAAAATGCACTTCAAATAAAAGCTAAATTTGGATCCACACACATGTTTTTATCATTTTTGTACTTTAAATATATCTCTTCGATCGTATATAATATATAATTTTGTTTGTCTATATATTCTTTTGGTCACATCGAATAGGAGGAGGTAGACAATGGCAAGAAAAAAAAAAGGAATAGCATTCATGTCTATCGTCCTTTCCAATTAAAGGTACGAAGGTGTAAATGACAACAAATGAGATATTTACTTCTCTATTAATTTGCTCTATCTAAATATATCTTTGAAGCCTTTAGCAACTAAAATGATTGTACTTTTAACACTACGTATTCTTAAGATTATATAAATATTTAATATGTGTAAATGAGGCAAGGTACTTCAATAAAGTTATTTTATTGTCTTTACAATAGGTTTACTCATCATTAGACTAGCATATATAGAACGGACAAAAAAAAAGTGACGATACTGTATTACTGCGCTTTTCTAAACCGGTTGCCTAGGGAGATACCTGTTTTTATGGGGAAATACTGGTGCCGCTTGCTGCCGCTTCTCTAACTCAATGAAACTAGTGTATTCAACTGACCTATTTATTCATTTCATTATCTTATTGCGAGCAGACACGTTGCTTAGTCTTGCAACGAGACAGGTGTGTGTAATCTTATCTATGGCAGGCTATAATAAAGAGACAGGTGTGTGTAATCTTATCCGTGGCAGGATATAATAAAAGAAAGAATACGGTGGTGTCTTGTCTTCCACGTAGCCAACTGGCATATATTCTTGATTGAGTGTTTCTAATTCAATGATGATTCACAGTAGAGGCATTTATTTTTTATTGTACTATTTGGGGTATATCTTTGCCGCCCGTTCCGAATAGATATTGTTGAAGGTCCGAAGAGACGGGTGAAAATATCCTTACCACGGTTTTGGTGATTCCATCATGAAATAATTCCTTCCTGAGGAATCACAGACCCTCAGGGAGCGGGATCCGTTCTGGGAGGTTACTTACCGCGCGACAATGTCGGTGTACCTTCGATAGATCCCGGCCATCCGTGCAGCAGGGTCCATCACCCCGCCGTCCGTTTATACCTTCCTGGCGAATCACATTTTCCAAATACCACCGGACGGGAATCACCGTTCTGTTATTCCATCGTGACGGAATCACCATCCGTATTTTTCGGTAAAAATTCAAATTTTTGACGCCCTATTCTTTATTCTTGTTTTGTGGGAGGTGTTTGAGTAGTGCGGCTATGGCCGCTTGTTCGGCGATACAAGCATTACGGGCGATAGCTGCCTTAAAGGGGCTGAATCCACGAAGATCTCAAGTTCGCATTGTTCCTAACTGGGTGGGAGTCTCAAAGGAAGAATATCTCTGTAGGTTTAACGGGTTAGGGAGACATTTCTTGAACATTTTCTTGGAAATTACTGCCCGGGGCTTGGAACGATTTTCGGTGATGGCGGATGAAGATTGAATGGAGGAACCGATACCATGACCCGGGTGGCAAGAAGCCCTAACATGGATCTGCTGGCCTACAAAAAGCATGAAAAGGGTATGGGCATTCATCCCGCAAAAGGGCATTCATCAAGCAAAAGGGCATGGGTTACGCAAATCCGGCTTTCAATCGGTTTTCAATCCGCTTTGGGTCTGTCGAAGCGGCATCTTCGTCAAAACATTTGCCGGATTGCCATTTATGCGAGACTATCACGAGATCCTTTGCCGAGGGGCAAAACTCCATAACCAAACAAGAAAAATTGAGCCATTTCCAAAGTGGGCATAAAGCGTGAGCAAGAACGGATGATCCAAAGAAGCAAGGATTTCGCCCGTCAGCCCCGTGAAGCTTATTGCGGGGAAGCCAAAGCGGTTTGTCCATAACCTTCATAGCAAAACAAAGATCCTGGCCCTGCAAACTCTGCAAGATAAACACCGCCAATATCCCCGCTTCAAGGACGCCGCAAAAGCACGAAAATGGCTTAATCAACCTTTCCGGTCCCTTTCCTCGAAGCGTTTGATCGCTTCCATCTCCTATCATTTGCTTTGTGCGGCTTGTTTCCAGTTCCCCTTCCTGCTTGATCTTTCCAGCGGTTGTGTTTTTGGGTGCGTGGGGCAAGATGCATAGAATAGAATTAGAAACCGCCTTCTACCTTCAAATCTTTGCGACAACCGGTGTTTGAATTTACATTTTGTGTTGAATCTAGAAAACGGGTTTCTATTCCTTTTGTGCATTCGTTTCTAGAGAAATGGGTCGGCCCACTCACACGCGCCCCGTGATTCACTATTCTGTTGAATCTAGAGAAATGGGTTACATTAGAAAGCGGGTTTTGTTGTTGCTTTTAAAACATGCATGTTTATTGTTTCTTGTTGTTGTTTGAAGCACCCCATGGCATTGCCGATAATGGCAAGGGTTCAAATCCCAAACGAAATGTTGCAGGCGAAAGGTAAGGGCTTGGTTTTTCAACGCGATTGGTTTAACATTAATTTTCTTCATGATCTTCAAGTAACCATCATCAACCATTTTTATGGAATCATGCATGAACCTGGCAGGATTGAACCATCGACCTTCTGGCTGGATTGAACCATCGCCCAATTTTTCCTCCCCCTTTGCGCTTATCATAAATTCAAAGTTCCCCGGGTGATTCCTTCCCCGGAATGCATTCGTGGTGATTCCATCTCGAAGAATCTTACATTTGTGATTCCACCGGCGGCGAATCGCCTGGTTGTGATTCCATCTAGCGGAATAGCAATGTTGTGATTCTGTCTGGCGGGATCGTGAAGTGGTGATTCCATCTCACGGAATCGACGTTCGTGATTCCATCCGCTAATAGCATGGTTGTGATTCCGATGCGCGAGAATAACACGATTGTGATTCCGTACGCAATAAATAATACGGTTGTGATTCCGCCCGGGGAATACATGAGCGGTGATTCCATCTCGAAAAATCGTAAATTAATGATTCCATCTGCGGAATAGCAAAGTTGTGATTACGCCGGAAGGTATCAATGACACAAGCGACCCTTTCCGTCTACGGATAACAGGGGCTCCGAATAACGAATAATTGGGGTCTCTGGCCGGTGATTCCGCGGGATGGAATTATTTGCGATGGAATCACCAAAACCAGGGTAAGGATATTTTCACCCGAAGGAGACGGTAGTTTTGGAGAAGACGAAGGATGCAGAGAAGTGCAGAGTTTTGCACCAGTAGTGTTGCGCCCAAATCTGAAATGCATGGATCTGTTCTACCATATCTGGGCCTTGAAGATATCGGATTGAAGGTATTCAAGGAGGAAACTTCTGATACAGCCACGAATTTCGTCATTTTGTGACGACCCTGTTGCTGTTGCAATTCAGTGATTTGCGGGCCTCAACGGTTCTTCGGAGTTGAATCTCATATCTGATTGCCTCTGTGCCTTCTAAACTCAAGCCATGAATTGGGTGAGGGATTTGAGAAAATTTGCAACATATTCCGGTCCCGTAGGCTTCTGGCACAGATTATTCCTGAGGTAATCCGGCCGCTTCTAATAGGGATTAAAATGCTTGCCATAATTTAGACTCCGGTGAACCCTGAGCATGCAATTAGAGCAACCAAGGGGCTTCTGCGTTTGCTCCTATTGTTTGCCACACACTTGCATATGAAAGAAAGGATGGCGATTAAACAGAGGGAGCTATATCATAGTGAAACATTGGCTTTAAAGCAGTGCTCGCATCTATCTTATGCTTAAAATGGTTCTGCCGGAATAAATGGGCTGATGTCTAACATAGTCTGTGCCCTTTGCATTCTACAAAATTTCCTGTTATGCAAAATCAAAGGAGCAGCTCTACAGGGATCGAAAATAGCAGAGCCTTCCTTGCAATTTTTTAACCATTTTATTCCTTGTATTTTACTATTCAAGCTTTCTAGCCCTTTGTTGCAGATGAAGCCTTGCCCTAAATCAAGCTGGAGAGCTTGGTCGATCTTGAGACTACGCATCAACGCATACAAATTAAATTATCCCCTCGCGATCCAGTTTCACTATGAGATTTTGAGCAAACAAACTTTGGGTAATGAGCGCCCGGGATGATTCCGGATCAATCACGAAGTCCGCCGATTTGGCGAAGAATGAGCATCATTGGTAGAGAAAGAGAGACACTTTGCAGAGCAATAAGTTATGTATTGAAGAAAACTGGATCAATTGAAACGGCGCAAGTCCTCCCCAGACATTGCCGGATGAGGATTGAGGAGGCGATGCCGAAGATTTCCCGAGGTCATAATAGAAGATCGTCAAACGTGGCAGCCTCTAAAATTATAAGACTTTTTTTAATCTTGGATTTTTTCCCCCGGACAAACACGCCGACGTGGCAGTAAATTAGTAAAAGAATAAAACGGATATTCTTATAGAATCTTGCCCATAGCAATTATATAGTTTAGATATCTATATCGTTATATTTATAAAATTACTTGGATGACCCCATGGAATAGATTGTTACATATTTAAATGAATCTAGGCCGTTTCTTTCAAAAAGAGCGAAGTGGCAAACCTAGGACCGTTGGATATCTATGAAAAACATGCATGTCCATGCATGGGGCATGCACCTCATCTCATTACCGTTGGATGGACGGGGAGGCAAAATCCTATCCTTTGATTGTTTTGAGAAAATGCAAGGAAGGTGCAACTTGATGTCGGTTATGTGATCCTCACCCGTTGTAAGCCAACAAACTTTAAATCCTTGGCGTGCCACTTGTCAATGTTAATGAATGTTGGTCATGCATTGATGGGCACAGAGCCAAATTTTGGCCACATCCTGTCCGGAAGGCGAAAGCCGTATTCCATCGACCTTGCTCAAATGTTGATGGCGCCAGGTTTATTCTGGATTTTGATGGAAACGGCATGGCTTAAGCTTCAATCTGAGCCTCGCAGATGCAGGATTCCGTGAAGATCTTGGGCACACATTGACGGTTGATCCTACAGAGAAAATGCTGGAAGGGTTTAGTTTAATTCGTGTGATGCCTTCTTTACCCTGTGATTTTCTTGTGGTTTGTAGTTCATGCCTTCGCGATTTTGGTCGAACGGCGGGGAAAAAGCGATGGGTGCTATGGATGCTATTTACAGCTTCAGAGATCTCCACCATCGGTGGTATTGCCATAGCTTCGCTGTTGCACTCTTTTATTCTCATATATTGGCTGCCCTTCTGCATTATTGGCAGATCACAAAAATGGATTGGGAACTCTCTATATGCTCGGGAACTCGATTTGCGAATGTCCAATGCCTCTGTCGTGCAGATAATAACTCAGTCAGGTACTTCGCTTTTCCCAGGTAGCCAACGATTTCAATTTTGGTCTGTAAGTCATTTTTTGATCCAATGATGGTTCTTCATTTGCAGGTGCAACGAGGTCGAGTTGCTGAACCATATTTATCATGGGGTAAGGTCAAGAAGTTATTCTCTTTTTAGATTAAGCCTTCTGGTTTTCTAATGCTCTTTCATAATATGGCATTGGCACTTATTTGAAATTGCTGTCTTACAATGATATGCTCATGTTTGCAGGAATTTCGCAGAACAAGAGGAAATATTAGCTCTATGCGGGAGCATGCCGAGCTCCTGATGTCAGGCGTAACGATATTAGTGAATACAAGGTGAAACATTATATAAAAGTAAAATCTTCCACGTAATTTATGCTGCAGATATGTTTTATTTCGTATCAGTAGCAGAGTCATCTTAACAGAGTAATTAGCAAAGGAAAGTTTGCAGTCTCATTCTGTTCTATATGATAAGGAGCCATAATGAATCAAGGTATGGAAGGTTAGGTTTCAGCCAACCACAAAGGTCTAAGCCATGTGATATGTCCTTTTGACGTATTATCTTGTAGTTCTTGCATAAATGTTAATGGCGTGTTGATTACAGATTTAATCAAGTTTTTCTATTTTAAAATACCAAGTTTGCAGATTTGTCATTCAAGGCTGGTAACATTGTGAATTATAAATTTGGCATAGGCCTCCGGAAGCCTCTCGCCTGGTCCCAGTTTGCTAAGAGAAAGGGGCGCCATTCATGGGGGCATTATGCAGGTGTGCTGTTTTTTTATATGTGGAAAGCTTGGACGTAGTTATACATGGGTCATTGTGTCCTTATCATTGGAATTTAGGTAGTCAGCAAATGTTCCATGATCTTGCACCATAGGCCTTTTAGAGACAGAAATAGCTTTGGTTTCTCGGAAACTATCCAATTTAGGTTACTCACCATGCTCGTAACATTCCTGTCCTTCAGCAGGTGACAACCACTGTCCAAAGGGGAACCAAACCTGGTAACATGCTCTTTGGAACCAAACCTGGTAGAAACATGCAGTCTCCACAACTAGCCCTTAATCCAAAGAAGAATTCAACCAATGGCTTAACCCTGTACTATTAACCAACAGACCAAAAGAGCAGGATCCTTGATGATTGCATATGTTTGTTCTAACTATTGTCCAGCATTCTCCATTCGGTTTTACAGTTATTGTACTGCATGATTTTTCTTCCATTGGTCACATTATATGAAAGCAGCTTGAGCTGGTTTTGCTATTTGAGAACAGATTGAAGATGCGATTAATCAAGCACAGGCAACAAAAGGAGCACTTTCTACTCAGAGGACTGCTTTTTTAGAGGTACAAAGCAAGCTCAAGCTCTTGGGTAATATTCTTGGCCTAAATTACTAGTACGATTCTTGGAATGGGTAGATTAATTCAGTTGATCAATTATATGGTACAGGAACTATAAAAAAGAAACGTTCAAAGGACACATTTATTTTATCTGCTGTAATTGCTGGTTGCATAATATTTCTTCTCATATACTGGGCTGCAAAATGATCCTACGGATGCTGCTCACGTCACATATGCAAAGCCCAGCAAAGCAAATATGGTTAACCCTATTTGGTCTCACAAATTTCAGATAAGTACACAGTCTTCCTCCAATATAACAAAAGTAGCTTACGTCAATGGAAAGAGCACTATCCTATTGCTCGAATGTGTACAAACTTGCACAAATTGCAGAATGTCTAAGCATTTGTTGATTTATATGGTTGTGTATGAGAGTTCTCAATTTAATCCAGACTCTGTGATTAAAGAAATGGGCCAATGAAAGTTTTGGATATTCATTAGGTTGCTCATTTACTATGATGCTGAAGCATTTGGCAACAATGAATAGTATTACGAGCAAGGTCTCGAATGTGCATATACTTCCTAGCTTATAAAAGGGCGGCTTAATATTTTAGGACCAAAACAACTGAAACTGCATATCATTTATTCAATGCATGATGGCAAGAGTAAACAGTAAAGTAACTCAACGAGATTGAGAGCGGTTGATGGATTAATGCTGCAGTACCAAAAACTAGATGTCGTCTTATTGCCAAGGTGTGAATTTACAAGATTCTGGGTAACTATTATTGTACATTTAACTCAGATAAATTGTCCTAATGGTTTTTCAAGATTTCTTCATACCTAATTCAACGAATGGCAAATGTGAAATATACTGAGAGTGTAACTGAAAATCAGCTTAAAGCATTACGTTATCCCATTAATTGCATGTAGAGATCTTTCAAACAAAATTGCATGTGGTCTATTTGATTCAAATTTACATCGTCTTCCCTGTACAATTCTGTCATAAACTTCATGCTTTGGTGCAAAAAATATTGTTTCTATTTCCCTAAATGCAAGTACTCGTTTCATAAGTTGGCAAATGGAGGAGCTAGAACCAACATGATACAACAAATTGTTCATGATATCTTGCAAAAATACTGTCACCAAGAAACAATGGCGAGCTTCCAACAAGCTGAGGGATGGCATAATTAGTGTTTTAACAAGGAAATTAGAAGTGGAATCTGGAAATGCAACATCTCATTTGTTGTCTCAAGATGGTCATTAGATGAATATCGAGCAATGGGTTTAGCTAAACTTTCATGAGTTTGATCTAGATGCATACTCCTATTTGTGTTATTGAATTCCAATTATATAAACGAAACTGCATGAGAAGGATGTTTATTAAATGAAACATTAAATGTAACCTATATAACTCGTAAAATAATGGGAAATTTAGCAGAGTCCTCGTGAAATCTTTAAGAAACTAGTGGAATCGTTATAGAATCTAAGGGTACCTAGAAGAATGTACCAAGAAATTTGGGGAATGAAGAGGAATGTTGGGAAACGCAAGAGAATCTTAACGAAATCTATTCATTTGTTTTAGAAGCTAGGGTTATCTTAGAGAATCTAGAGGAATCTTCATAGAAACTAAGGGAATCTAGGAGATTTCACATAGAGTCTTGGGGAATCTAGAGGAATCTTGAGATAATCCTCAAAATAAATACATTCAACTCGTATAGGCCCTACATAGTACAAAGACTTGTATAATAATAAAGGCGTTTGGCCCTCAATTCTATATATATACAAGAATTTAGTGCCGGCGAAGCCTCTTAGTGCATTACTAGATTTCGGCCTGTGTACAAGATCCCCACCTGGTTGTGGGTGAAGGGGCCAGACTGGCTTAGAATGAGGTTCGTGTTCTGACCCTTGACCCATCCCCTCCTGTGTGTAAGGCCCTCCACCGGGATGGAGTGACTAGGTCTAATGGCTTGCCACCGAAAGTGTGGGGTAAGGCATGGGCTCGATCTGTGGGGTGGAGTTCACCTTCCATGGGTTAAGTCTAATAAGGGCGTTGGCCCTCTAGTCACCTTGGGTCCAAGATGTAGATCTCCCGGAGGGAGTGATCCCTACACCTTCATCGGGGACCGGGAGATGTAACCCAGGAATAGCCCCTTTGGCTATGCACCCGGGGGGCTAAATCGGTCCCAACACTTTTCAACCTACTCGCAAAGTGTGCTGTGAGGGGCGGATGGAGTGGACAACCCAATGCCATGTTCTTGTGCCACCAATCCATTGTCATCATTCTGCGCAATGAACTCTGAGGCCCAAGCTTGTCGGTCTATCCCTCATGGTTCCGGAGCCCTTGGGTAGGAACTTCCTTTGTATTGTGCCGATCTTTGTCTATGCAGATATGTGGTGAGCCATCCTTGAGATGGTCATGATGTGCTTTGATGTATATGTACTTACATATGTTTACGCCTCACTAGGTAGGCCCCGAGGGAGACAGGTAAATGACACCTTCATTCTTCCCCTTTGGATTGCAAAGATGTGTGGAGGGCCTTGTATCGTCAAAGCTGGTATAGGGATGAACTCCCGCTTGTATAATGATGAGTGCAAATCAGATACGCAGTAGGGACGTCACATGGCGCCTTCCTAAACCATAATTGGCTTAATTATTATTAATTCCCTTAATCATAGGTTATTATCCTTAATGATTTAATTTAACATAGCTAATTAAATCCCTTTTAGGTCAACCCCCTAGGTTACCATACCCATGGTGGCATGATCTATATTGGTGACGTGTCAATGTATTTATACATATACCGTATGAATACTTGGAACCACGTAGAAGGCAAGGAAGAAAGCACAGGAAGCAGCCGAGGAGGCCGAAGAAAACCAATGGCGCGAACAGAGAACGAAGAACAGAGAAGAAAAAGACAGGAAGGGCAAGGGAGTGATGACGGAAGGGCCACCAAAGAAGAAGAAAAGGAGATCGGCTCAAGATTGGTCATCGGCGAATCCAATTAAGGCGATTAACCCCTCATCGCCGCGCGGGAGATTCAGAGACGCGCAGAACTTTGGATGAAGTATTCTGGGCGGAACCGAGAATCCTCAGGAGAACTCCGTGAGCCGTCCCCAGCCGTAAGAACCCTAAGAAGAGGACCAACCCCCCCCAGAACCGGGGCAGAACTGGGGTTGAACTACCCCGCCGCTGTCTCCACCAAGCCTCGCAATGGCAAGAGGCGAGGAAGTTAGATGCATAAAGTACCGCAAAGAAGTCGAACAAAACGGGCCAGGGACCTCGTGACAATCTTAGGGCCCGAGATGAGATATAAGAAAGGAGTAGTGCACTACAACGGGCATATAAGATGATGCATCACGAAAGGCCTATGCCTGGTGCACACAAGGTAAAGATACATTGAAGGAGGGAAGGCCAACACGAGATATTCCAGCTGAAACCTCCACCGAAGCCCGGACCCCCAATGTAAGCCAATGAAAAGATCCCGCATCTATGCGTTTGCGAAATGGCAGAACCACACTTCCAACGGAAAGTTACGGATTTCTCATCCCCGTGAGCCGCATTCCGCAGATTTGTCCGGGAGATTTTGTGGGACTTCGACCCCAACAAGTGAGTAACTAACGATATGTTACTCGCTTTACAAGAAGCAGCAGAGATGGAGGTCGTGCAACACTTCGAAGATTCATTGGCATGCACACTCCATGCAAAAAGAGTCACGGTTCAACCAAAAGACATGAGACTGGCGAAGTACATCAAGAGGACAGACAAATAGAACAGGAACTACCTTTTTGTAACTAAGTAGCTTATATATATATATATATATATATATATATATATATATATATATATATATATATATATATATATATATATATATATATATATATATATATATATATATATATATTGTGAAAATTTTGAATAATAGGCATGTATAGTGTGTTTAAAATGTGCGTGAAAGCAAGTATAGTAGCAATTAAGGAGCAAATGGAAATTTTAGTTAAATTTAAGTCGACACCTCCAAGGATGCGCCAGACACTAGTTAGGTCCCAACCTAACTACGCTTTCGCGCATGCTTAGAGGGGTCCAGCCGACCGGACCATCAATCGGCCACTTACCTATTCCAAATGAAGTAAATAAGCACACAAACTTGTACTTCATAAGGAGATAAGTAAGAATTCACCTATAAAAATTTATTTGGCATCATCTGGTCCAACACCTCCAAGGATGCGCCAGAGGCCATTTAGGTCCCCACCTAACTATGCTCTCGCGCATGCTTAGAGGGGTCCGATTTTCAAACCCCAAACTTGCGTTAGGCACATCCAAAGCAGCCAAAAATTGTCGCATTAGAATCCTAAAACTCCATAGAATCCATTTTTTTGCTCCCAATTAACCTGGAAACATCAAACTTCACCTCAAATTGCCAAAGTTTTAGGAACCCTAAAAATTTTAGGGTAGGGAATCCCTATAAATACCCTCATAACCCCCAAGCAACACCTACAAATTCGCTCCTGCGCCCAAGGCGATTTTCCAGTCTCCTTAAGTGCTTCCAGATCCGTTTGATATCGACAGCACGCTTGTCCTCATGGCCACAAAATCATTCATCAACCGGGTACAAATCTCCCCATATTGCTCAGTAGATGTTAACCTAGTATTCCAAGTTTTTCGTGAAAGAATTAGACTTGTCGGCAACCCCAATTCAAACCCATTCTACCAATAAGTTCTTAAGAATTCCAAGAGAACGAGCTCCCGTTTGCAAGAAATATCCCCATGCATAGGTACTTTTGTACCAAAAAAACAAGTGTTGCAAATTCCCTAGGACATATAATTAACATTGCTAAATTGCCGCAGAATAGGACCGGGCTTTACCCGATTACATGACCCCGAAAGCAGCAATAGAAAGAGATTCTTCTCTTATAACGCTGCCTTAGCACTATACTTATTCTATAGGGCCCAAACCGTGATAGGAGAGCCATCAATCCAGCCACTAGAGATTACACCTTTAGACTCGACGCAACAAAGACGAAAGCAACCACCGCCGGGATATGAGCAGTCCAAAGCAGAATCATCCAAAGCAGAGAGGACCCGTGAGGATGAGAGCCAAGATAAAATGGAAGTGGACCCAGGGAAGAACGCCGAAAGCGTAACAAGATGTTAGCCAAGCCAAGTTCGAGGAGCACACCTAGGATAGCACAACCAATCGGGCTGGGAATAACAAGCCTAGCGCTGATCATAGTGGAAGGGGAGGAATATTTGATCCTAAGTGATATCAAAAACCTTCCCGAATGTGGGACGAGGGCTATCGCTGACGAACTCCTCCACCTTACAAGTGCCAGCCGATTTGGATGAATTCATCGAATCGAGAGACCGATGAATTTCCCCAGAGGTAAGGAAACAACCACTTACATTGTGGCACACGATATCCAGATGCGGGGCTTATGGCACGATCAAAGGCATGATGAATGAAGAACAGCTTCCGACAGAGGACGAGTTTGTGGCACTCCAAGAACAGATGGGGATAAGAGGGAAGACAACAAGAGCACTTCAAGCAGATTCTTCATCCCAAGAACTAGTACCAGCGTACCTAGGAAGAGCCACGAACTTAACAAGTTTAAGAACACTCTTCCGTGATTACGAGGAATTGGTTCAAGTACCGGTCGATCAGTATTCTTCAAGGCACAGGTCCACCTCAGGAGCACGGGGGGACTCTCGTCCAGGAGGAGCACTTAAATACTATCTTCCGCTCCTAACAGATGGCAGAATAATAGTATTCCACAAACTTTTCAGCCCACGTGGAGAGGAAGCAGTACAGATGTTGATAGCACTTTCGGGGTTTGGCATGCACGCACGGCTATCAGAAAAAGTCGACCACGTAATTTTGGTAAAGCACAGAATCGCCTTGAGCATCTTCGACTTCGCGGTACCCCATCTTCGGCAGGGCAGGTTGGCAGTAACGGCGGCCCATACCTCTGATAGACGGGTGGAAGAGCTAGCCTTAGCTATCCAAGGGGGATCATCGAGGGATATACTCCGGAACTTGGGACGTACAGTGGGTACAGCCCAAGTGAAGAAATTCCTTGAGGATCACCCATCCTATCAGTGAATCAATGTAACGGGAATCATGACTATTGTATTAAGTTAATATATCGGCTATATATCGGTATTTTAAATATCTTTTTGATATCTTTGCCTTAACAATCATATCATTCAAACTCTTAATGCAACCAACAAAAGAACTCATGATAAATGGTGCCAATGCAATATGTGCAGCTAGAACAGTCAGGAATGTCGAAATTGAATTCCAAGCCCAAGGCGAGTAGACACCACCGGGACAATTCCAGCCTCGGAATCTGTTCGAAGAGTACTACGCACCGACGCCAGTGTTGATTTTAGTGGCTATTTATCGCAAAATTGCTATATTTTTGGATTTTTTAAAAATTTGCCACTATGCTTAGTAGGTTTCCTTTAGTAAAATAGTGAGATTAATTCGCCAACTTTTTTTGGAGAAGCTTTCCCTCTTCTACCACATTCGCCAACTATATGGACTCAGTGAAGGAGTTTTTTCGCCTCTCTATCAATAATCTCAATTCATAAATCTCAAACAGATGGCCTACTTAAAGAACATAGAGTTACCAATTTCATATAGTCGGGGAGTATAGAGATGCAGGTTTGAATTTTATTTACCTATGCCTTAAATGTCTATAGAACATGATAAAGCCATACCATTTGATGTCTTTTACCATGGGATACAATCACATTTGAGAAAAATAGTATTCTATATACATAAAAGTAAATGGGGGCTTACGACATTATTAGTGGCTCTTATGTGTGCCATTATGTTGCACTCCATGACAACAATACTATGGTAAGATTTTAGACATACGACAAATACTAAACAAATACTTTTATGATTAATATTTATCGCCACATGCACTACAGAAATTTTGAAGGGACAAAATTTATCGCCTTCCAAAAAGTTTGAATATAAGATTATCGCCAAAAAATAGTGATACCCATATTACGATATAGTACCACTAAAATCATCAATCGACCGACGAAGAAGAAATCTCGTAGATGATGTCGATCTCGCAAGAAATAAAAGCCATGTTGGCAGGGGAAATAAAAAGCAGGACCGTAATGTGCAAGCCCCGTGAGGCCCGCTCTCAACACAAGGGAAAAGAAAGAAAAGAGGATGGGCGAGATCTTCTAGCTCCAAATTTCGCATAGCCCGACTCAAGCTCGAAGTCCGAAAGAAACAGTAAAGAACCGTAAAAGGGAAGAAAGAATAAGATGTAGCCAGCCGCACTAACCGGACTACCGTAAGAAGGTCGACTCGCCTTTGAGTAATGTTTGAAAAGCTCAAGAAAGCCGGGAACAAGTCACGCAAAACAGATCGGGATGCAGTCGGGCAATGGCTAGATCTAGATGAGTGAATATGGAAATGCTTACGGTGATGAAGGATAAGGATAAGGGCAGAGTGGCCACCGCTAACCCGGCGGCAGCCTCAGATTTTGGTGGGAGGGCTTGCCAAAGCCCATGGGATGAGCAGAGACAAGGCAGTTCACAAAGTTCGCCGGCTTTCAAACAACGCCCGAGCACAAGCCATCGAATGCAAGCCTCAACCAGTTGCAACAGCAGGGAACAAATCCGCACAGTAAATATACTAAGAGTTCATGAGGTTGAGGCTTTATGTGCCAAACCTCGCTGGAGAGAAGAGCCGTGAAGGCTATGTGGAGGGCCTGAATGAGGATCTACAAATTAGTCGTGGCCCCCAACCCGCCCAAGATCGGAGGTCAAGCAAAGGCCATAAGCTTACAAGGAATGGGACCCCTGCAATAGTGAACCAAAAAAAGCAAGGGTATGACAAAGGAAAAGGGTATGGAGGCCGTGAGCCCAAGAGCAAACCAGTCCATCACCGCTAAGACGCCATACCGAAAATCAATGGAAACAGCCTTTGAGAAAAAGCACGCCAGCTTCAAAGACAAAGGACAAGGGGGGCTCAAACTACTCAAAGATAAACCAAGCAGTTCTCAACTCCATTCCGAAGAAAAACGGCAAGAATGCATAGAAAAGCAGCTTAAGCCTGAGCGCTTCCAGCCGACATAGAACACACAACCGCCTGCTCGTGATGAATGCAAAGACTTATGGAGATGGGAGGTTGGGAGACCCCGCCGTGAAGAAGAGGAGGACGGCTGACGCCACTTTATCCATGGTGAGTGTCATATCTTTGCCGCCATAGATACGTAAAACGCGAGGCCCAATACCAAGTAATATCCACAATTGGTAAGATAGCCGCCAAATCTTTATAGTCCCTATAGACACCGGCAGCTTCCCACAATTTTATGTCACCAAGGATGGCCGCAAATGCTAAAGTTGAAAACAAGCAAGTCCAAGCCCGCACTGCAGTGTTAGCTAGCGGAGCCATCGCACACTGGGGGCAAGAGGGTGAATTTCAATATAGACTTACCCGATCAACATTGAAATGGGGGCGAGGATCATGAACATCGGAAAATATGTCCTCATCATAGGTATGGAATATCTCAACCCGCAAAAAGCAAGCAATAGATTGTGGGGAGCGAAGGTGAAGCTAACGCCACCAAATCTAAAAAATTATAGAGATCAGCTGTGTAAGGAAGTAACACCTATAATGCAATGCATGTCGAAAGTAAGAAGTTACTTAGATGCATGAAAAGGCGCCAAGTTGCATACATCTTCAAATTAGAACTTGCCGAAGATAAGTCAAGAAGCAAGTTACCCAAGCAGATAGCCAAGCTAATAAAGAGTTCCATGACTTGTTCCCCCTCGACGAAATCAAGGAACTTCCGCCATATAGAGGAGTGGAGGTGAAATTGCACTCCAACCGTGCACCAAGCCCACAAGTAAGGCAATCAGATAGAATGACGGCCCAACTACCATCGGAATTGAAGAAGCAATTGCAAGAGCTATTAGACCTAGGGTTCATAAGACCTAGTGTCTCCGTCGCTCGAGCCCCCATCTTATTCGGCTGAAGAAAGATGGAAGCTTGAGGATGTGTATTGACCACCACACCAAACAAGCACACCATCAAGAACAAGTATGCCTTTACCCAGCAGCGCATGACCATGGATCAGCCCAAGGTGCCGATCTTCCCAAAATAGACTTAAGGTCCTGGCTATCATCAAATCAGAATCAAGGAGGAAGATATCCACAAAACAAATGCTCCGGACAAGATATGGCCACTACGATTCCATACGATGATGCCATTCGCTTATCTAATGCTTCAAAGAACGCTCATGAGACTCATGAACGATATCTTTCGAATTTCTTGACACATTTGTTATGGTGTTCTTTGATGACATTTTGGTGTATAGCAAGTCCCCGGAGGAGCATATTCAAAGATTTGAGAAGGGTACTTTCGAAGTCGAGGAGGCACCAATATATTATATATCCAATTGTCGAAATGTCATTTCGCCAATCGAAAGAGTGGAATACTTGGGGCATATCATATCAGCGAGACGGCATCTCCACCGATCCCGCAAAGATCCAAGCGGTGATTGAATGGCACCAAAGAACATACACGAGGTGAGAAGCTTTTTAGGCTTAGGTGATATTATAGAAAGTTTGTCAAGAACTTTGCTAAGATAGCAGACCTTTGACTCGACCTCACCAAGGCAGAAAAGATAAAAGACTGGGTGGTACATTGGCAAAAGAAGGCTCAAGCAGGATTTGATAAGTTGAAAGAAGCCTTAACAACCGCCCCCGTCTTAACATTGCCAGATCCAGAGAAGGACAAGCTAGTTGCAACTGATGCTAGCAAGATTGCGACAAGAGCAGTCCTAATGCAAGAAGAAAGAGTCGTAGCATACGATTCACGGAAGATGAACGACGCAGAGACTCGCTATTCGACACGTGATCAGGAGCTATTGGCAGTGATAAGAGCTTTAAAGATCTGGAGACACTATCTATTGGGAAGGAAGTTCCAATTAGATACCGACCACCAGAGTCTACAGTACATCTTCACGCAACCATTGTTAAATTTGAGGCAAAGAAGATGGATGGAGTTCATGGAAGAATACGACTTCGAGATTGTGTACAAGCCAGGAAAACTCAATGTGATTGCAGATGCTCTCTCAAGACATCCCTTAACAACAAGAGTGCATTGCAATGCCATATCAACACTCACCAAAGAGTTTGGCAAGAAAAATAGAAGAAACGCTTATAACGGACAAGGACTTTCGGAAGTATGGGCAAGCCTTTCTAAGGAGGCAAGAACGAGATAAGGAGAGAGAAACCTTCAAACATTTTAAGAAGGAAGGAAATCTCTTGTACCATAAAAAATAAGTTGTGTGTGCGAAATCATCTGAGTCGAAGGTTGATTCTCCATGACACCCATAACAAATTCAATAGCCCGACCCGCAGTTTTCACTAAAAACCTACTTCAAGATAAGAAGTAGTTACTATTGGCCGTGCATGAAGAAGCAGATAGCAAGATATATAATGTGAGTGTATGTTAGCGGCACCAAAGCGAGCAACTCACAATTCCGGGGCATTAGAGCCATTGCAGACTAAACTCCAAGTGGGAGATAATCAGCATGGACTTCATTACTGGGGCTCCCTAGAACCATAAGGGGCAAAGACGCCTTAATGGTCGTAGTCGACAAATTGTCGAAAATGGCGCACTTTGTGCCTTGTAGGAGCACCGACACGGCTTTGGACACGGCTGTGTTATTCACAAAGGAGATTTTTAGACTCCATGGGATGCCAAGAGAAATAATCTCTGATAGGGATTCGAAGTTCATGAGTGCATTCTCCGCAGATCTCTTCAAAGACCATCGAACGAAATTATCAATGAGCTCGGCTTATCACCCCCGACCGATGGGCGCACGGAGCGCACTCAATCGGATACTTGAAGATATGTTGCGGAATTATGTCTGGAACAAGCAATCAAAGTGGGATGACTTCATCTACTTGGTTGAGTTTGCATACAATAGCACCAAGCAAGAGTCATCCCAAATGTCGCCGTTTATGATCAACTACGGCTATCAGTGCTTGACACCAGACACTTGGCACAACCCTGTGTCCAAGGTAGAAGTATCCCAGCAGATGTTAGCCGAGATGCAACAATTGGTTGAAGAGGTGCGAGGATACCTCTTAGCAGCAAGAAGCCGGCAAAAGAGCATAGCTGATCGGCACCGAACAGTAAGGGAGTTCCAAGTAGGGGACGATGTTTGGCTGAAGATAAAAAAGTCAAACAAGCAAAGCCCGCGATCGGGCAATTGCAAGAAGCTTGCTCCAAGGTGGGCTGGTCCATTCAAAATTGTCAAAAGACTCGCAAACAAGCCTACAAATTGGACTTATCGGCACACACCAAGATCCATACGCCTTTCCACGTAGTCTCCTAAAGAAACACACACCCCCAATCCGTAGGAAGTATTGGAGACACCGAAGCCTACTAGAATTAAGGGACGATCAGCTTGAGATTGTTCCTGAGCTTCTTCTCGACCGATCCCATAAGAAGACGAAGATCTCAATTTCTCCAAAGCACCTTGTGAAATGGGCGCTTACCCGGGAGGACGCTAAAGGGGGTACTACAATCGATCTTGAGAAGCGGTACCCACAATTCATGGAGCAATGCAAGGGTCGGCTCGTCAATCGGGCGTAGTGGGCTCGAACCGATGGGTGAGTGAGGTAACATAGGAGTCTACTTCCGATGCCACGGAAGTAGTCAGCTTGAGAGAAAAGAGGTCATTCAGATGCATGATAGGGAAGCACCTCTAGTCAATGCTTATCACGGGAAGGATCCTTCACGCCCAATTACGGGGAGGACACCAACCTTCACGCAAAAAGCAACTAAAGGTGTAGGCATGAATGTCATCCTAGGCACGATAGGGCGCTGTCTCCACGGCCATGATGGGAGAAACATAATCTTCCTACGTTGCATTCATGTAATTGCGTTAATGGGTGGTTCCCCTAACAACCAACCCTTATAATAAGTAATCATGTACTAATGTAGTGTTGAACCTGCAGGCCAATAGAACGACGAACCGGCGGGAGGTTGCACTACAAGAACTTGTAGCATATGTAGTGAATAAATGCTACAAGGGGACGAGAACCTTAAGAACGATTTTATCATGTTTAATCTTGATCCCGGGGATACCACTTAGTGTATAAGGGATACGCCATGTGCGAGGAAGGGGTCATAAAAAACCCCTTCGTATACGCTTTTTTTAA
Organism: Isoetes taiwanensis; assembly: GCA_021234155.1. Taxonomy (NCBI): domain Eukaryota; kingdom Viridiplantae; phylum Streptophyta; class Lycopodiopsida; order Isoetales; family Isoetaceae; genus Isoetes; species Isoetes taiwanensis. Next base: position 21,126 of record JAJEKV010000342.1, on the reverse strand, counting down.
GGTCTAAAAAACCCCTTTCCGTATGAAATACATCACTAGAGATTGGATTTTTTAAGGTCTAAAGAACCCCTTCCCGTACGTATTCGTACGCTTTAGGTTAAAAAAAACCCCTTATCGTCCACTCACATGGTATATACGGCCTACACTATGTGAATCCCCCGGGATCTTGATATTATATAATTAACTAGAGGTGCCAATTCATATATATATTATTTTTATTTATTTGTAACATACAAAGAGCTATGTTTTCGAAACTTTGCTAAAAATAAGGAAAAGAAAACTTTGCAGAAATGAAGAGAAAGAAAACTTTGCAATATCTTTAAATGCCATTGAGAACAAAACACAGTAGAAGATTTAATATTCCTTAGCACAAGTTGATAATAGAGGCTACACTCTAACCATTTCTGGGCATTGAAAGACAACTCATAGAAGCTGAGGTCTCCATTGCCTGATGTTTGCATCGATGCCTCATCTATTCTTGCACACTAAGTAATACTTGGATTACTCTGATCCATTCTTCAAAAAATGCATCTCATAATAATACTTGAATTACTCTGGTCTATTCTTCAAAAAATGACATTGTCTGCTCCACAAGTACGTATAATGTTGACTTCTTTCTCTATATTACAGTCTATTTGGTGGCGGAGATTTTAAATCTAAAATCTTGTAACTTCTTGCAGAACAAATTGTATTTGAGCATGATCAATATGCTCATGGTACGATGGTATAGTTGGTTAGATTAACATGCATAGCATTGTTTAATATGCTGACCTTTTGATACAACGCTAACAATTTATCTTCTACAAATAACAAAGTTGTTGCACACAAAGCCAAGCTCCCTATGCACACGACCAAACTACATATGGAGTAGAGCATTCTAAACACACAGATATTATAAAATTAACTTACTAACAAGCACAGCCATACATCATTCTACCTAAATGACTACATTCAGAAAGCAATTGTTCTGGCCAACTTCCTTTTGTAGACCTTCGCCAACCTCATTCACAACTCCATCCTCTTTATGCTTGGAAAATTATGTCCAGTGCTGTTGTCGACATGTATCGGAGTGGTCCCTATGTCAGGCAAATCAAGAGGCAAATCAAGTGTCGTACCTGCATTGTGCACTTGCATTGTGCACTGACAATATAAGCAACAAAAGACTAAACATCAACAGCAATAAAATAGAGAAAATGTATACCTAAGCTCTGCTGCATGGCCTGTTTAAGATCTACCTGAAACCTCTCTTCTTCATCCTGCTCCACCTTTAACTCTCTAATCTTTTCTTGTCATTACCTACTTAGCATTGAGTTGATTATGATGATTGAACATATCCCAAATTTTAAAATAAAAATATGCATCCACAATCTCGTAAGATTTTGCAGTTCTAAGAGACAAAAAAAGGTCTGTTTAGACACACTACAAGAACATTCACCTTTAGTGAGAGCTTACATATAGAACAGATACAGAAAAGAGGGGTGGGAGGAGGAGCTAATGAAGTACTTGATGTGGAATGGGTCCTATACTGCACTATAGATTTCTCAACATCATGAGCCTTAACTGTAAAACAATCTGAAATTTCCTTGTCCATTTCCTCAAGCACATGAGCAACACCTTAAGGTGGTTTAACAAAATGCCTTCAACAAATCCTGCTCGCAGATTCCTTGTTCTTTAAAAGAATTCATTGTACATCATATGCTTTGTTCAAAGGTGCTCCAGGTATTGAAACCTTAATACCAATCGGAGGTTCCAATTCTTTAACCCTTGTCACTTCATTCGGTCGGGAGTCAGATTGTGTGCGGGAAGTACATCTTTGTAATGATGCAGAAGAGCATTAAGGGCATAGGTAGGAAAGTTCCTACTTCTAGATTATAGACAGCTGCTTCATGAGTCCTACCGGTTGTACTTCCATGAGTCCTACCGGCTGTACTGTCACTAAGTATTTCAGGATTATGCTTCCACGCCATAAATGTAGAGACCCAAATCAATGACCTCAAACACTTTGTTTCACTGTCAGGCAAAGATGTAAGATAAAGAACTTGAATTTGCTTTCCCAAATGACATGTCTCACACTAAAGACTCGACAATGCAAGTAGGGCATGCCTTCGTTGAAGGACATGCTAGATAGCTCTCCTATAGCTCTGCCTCCTATGAGACCAAATCTGGCATGCCAAAGGTGTTCTTTTCGAGATGTCTATGACAGCAATATCGAGGCCTTGGTAACCTCTTAAAAAGAATTGGATCTGTACGTATTCTGATGTCCAGGTAGATATTATACGTGCCAAAATGTGATTCAGAAACTTCAAATTCTTTTGCTGCTACTTCTCAGGATAGTGCAAGTCAAGTTATTTAGTAATTGATATATATCATGATGGAGCAAGAAGTTATGTCTTTGATTCATGAGACCTTGTTACAGACCAGTCTTTAGCAAGCTCTGTAAACAAGGTAATACCAGTAAAAAATTTAAGGCAAAACAAAACCAACTGCATAATGAAACAGTCAAGGGCTTTACTATTTTTATGCTTGTCTGAGATAACCATGAGTTGCCTCTTTCGAATAGCAGCAAAAACCAGGAATATTGGGCACATTCCAAACATTCCAAGCATAATCAAGTCAGAAAATGTTAGGAATTCTGAGGAAATGTTAAAGACGTGTTCCAATAGCCATGCTATAGATATTGCAAGAACTGATGCCCTCTGTTCGATAGATATTGCAAGAACTGATGCTATAGATACCTGTAAATGCCTCTGATGCCCTCTGTTCGAAATATAGAAATTAAGGAACGACTTATCCCTAAAGTTTGAAAATTGCCAGCTCGTGTCTGATAATAATATCCATCAAAAACATGCAAGACCAAAAATTTGTAAATTGCAGCAACTATTTGGTTACCTGAAACAAAATCTTAAGGCATTCCAGAGGAGCTATTGCTGTCTTAGCAAATCCCCCAGCAACACCCCCGGCAATTTCTTTGGCATAAGTGGCGTGCCATCTAGAAAGGAGCTACAACATTTCATTTGAAATCTTGCTTGGTAAATATGTCCTAGACATAAATGCTACCTCTGGTATGCGGTTGCTAAAGAAGGCTTGGCACGTTCAACAATTTCACAAGACAGTAAAATGAGCAAACAAACTATTATTCAAAAAACTGTAGATTATACCTGATGCATATACCTGATGCAAGGCCTCGTTACTGCCTTCACGTAATGACAATGCCTTAAGCTCTTCAATCAAGTCCACATGCAGCTTTAACATTGATCTGCAGCTGCCAAAAGACTTTCAAATTGTGATGTAGTTCTTCGCTAGAAATATCTAAAACTGTCCACTTACTTTCTTCAGATCATTTTTCCATAATGCTACAACATTTCATTTGAAACATTGCTTGGTCTTAAATATGTCCTAGACATAAACGCGATATTATGAGAACATGTTGCAGGAAGGCATTCAGCCAGACAAATTCAGTTCTCCATTCTAGAATACCTGAGCAAGTTTGGACTTCAAAATGCAGGTTGATGGAAGGCTTTGAAACATGGATCTATCTTAGTTTCTGCAAATGTCAATTAGACATTAGATGTCATACAACATAATTCTATCCACCTAAGATTAGCACCAGCAATCAAGATTAAAATTCTTATATTTGAATTATTAGAGATCCAAAATGATTGTTTCCATTTCAACAGCTTTCGCGATAACAAGATAATAACCTTTGCAAACTCTATAAACGATAAATCTCCGATAATGCAAAAGGAAAGGAACAAAAGGACATATGATTTTGAATGTGAAAATAGAAGAAGCTTAAATTGCAGTAGAACAAATATGTAACCTCTTCTTGAAGCTATTTGTGATAACAAACACCCTTGCTTTTCCTAACGCAGATCGTTCAAAATGAAAGTTGTAAGATTTCACCTGCTGCACCCTCTGATAAGAGATGGCTGGGTTTGCCTCTATCCAAATGCAGATGAGCTTGCACAAATCCTTTAAAGAAGCAAAAGATTTAAAGAGCTTCATTGCATTGAGGTGGTTTAGGGTTATATCTGCTCCTTACATCCTCCTGCATGCATCACTGCATCCTAATGATGCCAGGAAGTGGCCACATGTGGAAGAGAATTTTTCTTCCCTGGCATAAAGGAAAGGCATATAGAAATCTAGAACTCCTTAGAAACTAATGGCAGATGATGCCTGCAATGCAATTCATCAATCTCTAAGAGTCCCCTCTTAAAGGACAAAAAACAGATGTAAATATAGAGAACCTCAAATGTGCATGAAATAGTGGTAAATGTTATGACCAACAAATGCATACCATGTGTTCCTAAAAATGGACAAAAGATTCCACATAGAGCAGAGGGGCAGTAGACCAAATAAATTTGCACACGAAGGAAGCCAGGAAAGCAATCAAAGAGTTAAGCAGCTTCTTAAAGACCTTACATGCACATGCCTTTCAAAGACCGTTGTAATTATGTAAAAAAATGGGACATTTGAACTGAGTCTCACCATTCACAGACTTATACCATTACCATAGACGCTTTTGTGGCCTAAAAGAGGATTATCTTATACTCAAGAAGTTCCCTTGTAGGCCTACAATTTGCTTCCATTTCTTTAATAAGCATTTAAAGGTTCTTGATCTCGTCATCTATTTGGCCTGAAATGTAAGTATATCTGATTTTTGTTGTCATTCATAGGCAAGTTTCTGATAAGAACACTAAGAAATACTCTAGGAGTATGCAACAAAGTATCTCTGCAAAATGAAAGCTTCTTGCTGCAAACATTAAGAAACAACTTATAACTATCTTATGGGAATAAGAGGGGCCTTAGACTCAATAAAGCTAGACAGTCATTCTACATATCAGGTAGATTCATTGGGTTTCACTGGCTCATAATCCTATGATAGGTCTCAGCCCGTGTGTAAATTCTGAATTGGAGAGAACAAAACCAGAAATAATCCAGAACTTACATATGAGAAAATACTGCCAGCACAAAATGACATCTTGCTAACTTAGGATCTCCACAACTTGCAACACTCTTCTTCGAAGCAATACTTCCAGCCCAGTATCTAGATATATACAGGCACTGAGCTTTCTGATCTTTTTATCCTCCTGTCCAACCCTTCTTGTCATTTTTCCCATCAAGAAGCATAACCTCAATGCTAAAAACGAATTTGGCAAAATTCTAGCAAGCTTTCATATCCACATCAAACAGTAGAAGATCAAGGCAACAAATTTCATCTTGTTGTAATTTGATTTTAAAACTATAACGTTAAGGATTGATGCGTAAGATAAGCATACCTCTGATTGAGTCAGAAAGCAATGATAAGACATTGGAAGCTGTCCAGTACTGCCGGTGCATCCAGTCTAAAGTACATTCATGGTACACCTAGCTAGGGCACCTGCAGCCGAGCAACAGCGGCAAGACTCTGGCACAAAGAAATCTTAAAGTGTTTCCTTGCTTTATCCATCTGCCAATCAATGGAAAATAGGTCTAAACGACCAGCAAAAATTGAACAAAATGTGCACATGCAATTTGGCTAAGGAAGGAAACCAAAACACTATAGTAATAAGTTCTGGAAGCGTAATATCCACAAGAGAAAATTTTCCTTTCAATCAAGTTCTTTAACAAAGGAACTCGTCATTCTCTTCTTAGCCTGCTTCACTTGCAAGATAACTCTTGAAGGCAAGGCCTGAGCATTTTGTTTCTCTTCTGCAACAATTCCTCTTCGATCATGCCAGGTGCCACAAACATGTCCATGAATCTTTCGTCGTCTACTGCAAACAGCTCCAATCCAAGGGACAACCCCTCTGGCAAACAATGCCATAGCTCCCAAGAGGTTCTTGATAAATGCCAGTAAAATTGAAAAATGATGTTGGGGCTAAAATATACCATAAGCCATGCCTTTCTTCCAGAGAAAGGTTGCCAGATTAAGGTCAAACGTAAGATGATGCGAGGAGCATTACCGGAGCGACTATGGCAGAATAAGCTACCTCTAGGCAAATAGAGATCCACAACAGAAATAAGAAGCGCGGGTTGTGGAAAAGAAACCGGTAAATCGAAGGGATAAAATTGAAGTAAAAAAATTGAGGGCCAAGATTGCGCACAGACTATCCTAAAACGCCTTTATTATTATCCTTCCTATAATCCTTCCTATATATTCCTTCCTATATATAAAATTATTAGAAAAAAAAGCCGGTTACAAAAAGGGCCATTTCGAATTATCTATATCTATTTTTTGGCGCCGGAATAGGCATTTCCGGGTGTTCGCGTGGGTATATTAGAAATTGAATTAGATATATCTATCGTTCTCCCATCAAGCATGCCTCTTGCCTTCTATCCGAGCCCGCTGCCGCTGTAAGCCCGCTGCCGTCGCACAGTACGTGCCGCTAGCTCTGAAAATGGACGAAATGTAACTTAAGAAGGAGTAGCTCAGTGAAAGTACGGTTCTGTATGGCCGTTTATTATGAAAACTTCAAACCGAGAGCACTTTGTAGAATTGGCCTTATGATTCCGGCATTGCAGAATAAGGCCTTCTCTGGTGAACCTCTGAGTTGTCTTCCATACAGAAATCGTCCCCCTTTCTATCGTCCCGTTCCTAAATTCCTCCTTGAAACGGTGCCCTAGTCAAAACAAGTTAGGGCGGCCAAGCTAGCTTGAAGTCTCTGATACTAAGGCTGTTCGGTATTCTCCAGTTTCTGTGTAAACAAATGTTTTTTTCATAATTTGATGTGGCCTATTTAGACGGACTGGGAAGCTTCAAGCAGCATCAGAGGAGCAAAAATCGTCAGCGATTCCCCAATTGCTTTATAAACCAGGTAAATTTTTTTGTTTCGTTTTGATAATTTGATTTCGGACTCATAATGTGCAAGTATAATGGCTCAAAATTCCTGTAAATATGAGTAGAAATAGAACTGTACTGGTGTTTAATTTCGGCCCCATCAAAGTCGTAGCCCAGCTTGATCTTCAGAAACGCTCACAGATTGGGCCAGCTTTTAGAATACAAATTGATCCAAAGCATAAAAATCCCCTGTTTTGAACGCCATATGACTTTTGCTTCGATGCCTAAGTTTCCAGTACGCAGGATGTTTTGGCAAAGCGAATTTATTCTTATCTGCATATTGATTGCCCAAAACCGTTGCGCTACTCCTGTACCTTAGAGGCAGATGCTATCTGAAAATTGTGCAGGTATGCCCATGCCAAAGGGCAATTGTTGCCAGTTTGTCTGGAAGGTTTATGCCTAACAGAGGTCGTCTCCAAGCGTTTTCAGCTCGGTGAAGCATATTTCTAATTTGATGGAAGGTAAGGTAAGTTTCGACTCAAGGCTCGAGTTTAGCACAAAAGGGTAAGATAGGTTCGGCTCACAAGCTCAGGTTTAGCAGAAAAATCCAGATTGTGGAGAATCAATAGTATAGGTTTTCAAATAGGCAGAGGGGAATGCAGGAAATTACATCTGATACAATGATTTCGAGTTGCATCTCTGAATGAAATGTCAATGAGGCTATTAATTTCTTTTGGGAAATGCAATGGCATGGTGTACGAGCACACAATATCACATTTGTCAGTGTTTTGATTGCATCTGCAAGATTAGGTGCTTTAGAATGCGGCCGACAGATTTGTGCTCACTTCATAGATGATGATTTGCTCTCAGATATTACGGTACGCATTTGATGGAATGCTTAAACGAGATTCAGTTTCTTCGAATGCAATAATTTCTCCCTATGCAGAGCATGGAAAGACGACAAGTGTTCTCAAGTTGTTTAGCAAAATGCTTCAGCAGGGCTCAATTCCGTGTGCTGGAACACTAATCTCTATTATTATATCTTGTGGTCATGTTGATCTTGCGGATGAAGGCCAACATTTCTTCCCTTCTTTAAGTAGTACTTACAATATGATACCAACAAACGAACACTATTCATGTGCAGCTTAGCTCCTTGGCCGTGCAGGGCACTTGCATGACATTTCTCGCTTGCAGAAGGCGCTGTTCTAAAGTCTCTCTATTAAATTCAAACGCAGAGCCTTTTGATTACATTTAGCATAGGTAAGTTTCCCACATGAAATCTTTCATAAAAGGGAGATGGTGTTATTTGGGTGCTATTTTTCTACAGCCAAAAATTGGTAACCATTCAATATTCGACAGCAACAGATGGCCATTATGAATCTAGACCATCTTTTGAGTTTTGCAATGATTTCATGGATTTCTAATAATCTTCTAGTTTGTGAACACTTTGAGCTCTACTTTGCAAAATTGATAAGCTCCATATAGAAAGCATCACTCATTCATTATGTATGGTATCCATTCATTGACGAAGATCTATAAGTGCATCGGAGGACATCGTTGCAGAGTTTCTGTTGGAAAACATAAAGGAGAAGAAATGTGTTTGCAAGCCTAATAGAAACAATCTCCTGCAGGAGAGTCGCATTGAAAAGGAATATAACAGTCATTTTCACAGAGGAAAATCATTGGACTATTTGGAGACATGTTAAATCTGTCAAAAAGATGTTGAATAGAGGAATATGTTCATGGTTGTCAAAGGAAACTTCAAAATTTCTCCTGAAGAATGGTCTCGATGTTATCTAAAGTAGAGAAGCAACTATATGCCTAAAGCTGTAGTATTCTATTTTAAATTTTGTATATTGAGCATACGTGTAAAATCCCTACTCTGATATGTTTATTATTTGTAGATAAACTTTAGGCATTTTTGTAATTTCTCCCTGATGTTTCATTGATATTTCCTTCATGCTGCATTGCCTAGATGCCCTGAGGCTATCTTCAGGGCTGTGGTTCAACTTCACCTTAGTCATGTACTGCTTTACAATTCAAGTGCACTCCCATTGTTCAATCTGAGGCCTTCTTTAATCTAGACTTCCAGAAACCTCTCAGCTTTTTTGCTGGCCTAGGATGCCACTGCATCATTAGGAGTTTTGATTCAATACTGTGGATTGCTAGGTTCTCTACCGTGGGTTGCTAAATTTTGTGCCTGGTTATCATATGCCCACGATTTAAACAGACTGCCTGCCTATATAAAGGCATCCTCTGTTTGATTTTTACAGAAGTAGAGAGTAGAGAGTCTACTTTATAAAATATTGTGCAATAGCGACCATGCTGGACCATCTGCGAGCAAACATGCTGCGACCAGATGCCGTCTCGCGCCGGCTTAACGTCAGAAAAAAAACCCTAATATTTATTTTTGCCAAACCATCTGGGCGGCCGCTTCAGCCTAAAAAATCGCCGAGCAAACACCCCTAACCATTGCATTATTTATGTTTTTTTTAGCCCTAGGTTTGCTTAAACCATAAACCAAAACAAACATTAGGCATATTATGCAATATAATTGCACCATAGGCAAAAACAGGCTAAAAACTTTCCATGGATTTAGCAAAGCATACATCTCAGATTCCACATCGCTCGTTCACATTACCGTTGTTAACCATTTTCCAAGATGATATATTGACCACTATTAACCATTTCTTAAGGTCTTTTGTCCAACATCCTCTAAGGCAGTTGCACCATTGGGCGTTTAAAGTATTTAAAGGCTATATTTAGAACATTGTTAACTTCCATGCCAGGCAGGCCACAAAGACCATCAAATTTTGTCAAAATTGGAGTCGAAGAAAAAAAAACCAAAGAACAAATATCCAATAAATTTTCTCAACAAGAAATTCAACTACCAACATAGCCATATGAGAATCCTTTTAATTTGAAACAAGAAGAAACTGACCTTGAGTTTGATCAGATGATTCACCACAAATTGAACGACAGTTTGGTCAAGGGGGTGGTCAAATAATTGGCCAGTGGTTTGACTAGGCTTTATATGCAGTGTCACACACGAGGGGAATCCAACCAAAAAACAAAGGGGAAAAAAAAGAGATATATCAGGTCTAAATTTTCATGTGATAGACGAGGACTGATGCTTCCTCTACATATCGGACGCACTTGAATTCATTCTCCAAAAGTACATAAGGTGTTGGCAAAGCATGTAACTAGAATTGACTAGAGGTTTCACTTGTGCGCTCAGCCAAATGGGCAGACGAAGGTTCACCTAACAAGTTATTTAAAACTTACTGCAAATTTGACCACAAGTTAACCAGGAAGTTGACTTGCAGTTTGAGCAAACATTCAACCACAAATTTGACAGATCTTTCACCAGAACTTGAACGAGAGTTTGCCGAGATTGATCAAATAATTAGCCAGTAGTTTTACTAAGCTTCATAGGGATCTTCATAAGAAGAATCTAGCAAAGAAAAAACCAAGCAAGGTATGTCAGGTCAAAGTTTTCACCTTCTATATATCTTGATACATAGGGATCGATGCTCCATCTACATTGCGCACTTGCGTTTAATCCCCAGATTATCGTTGTTATTTAACTTATTTCGGTATGATACATATACGTACAGTAATTTCTATGCAATTATTAGGATCTATATGTAACTTATTTATAAGATACATTAAAGCTTATAATGCATGCCCACGCCTTACCTAAGGCTAGAATGCATCCACCCATTGAGCCGGCGTCGAGTAATTTGGAGATGACTTGGTCGTTGCGTTGTTCCCATAGTTTTTGCTCCATTCCTTGGTGTAGTTAGCTACTACGGGTCTCGCAAGACGTTGAAGGCCACCTAAGCACTAAGGTATCTATCTAGCTTACGCTTCTATTCTCTTAGCCATTGCCTAGAGTGAACTCTATTCTACCGGTCGGGTCAATTTGATGCAAGCACGCTCAATCATAAGATTGAGCCCTCCCACTTTCTTCTCAAAAGAAAATGGTCCCCTCACTTTTTTAATGACGTTGTACACAACGTCATATCTATTCTCTCCTTAAGAGGTTATACGCCTTACTTAGCGCATTAATTTACTAGCCTTAGCTACATATATAACCATCTAAGATGGATGCACATATTATGTTATCATTTATTTCAATATAGTTATGGATTACCTACTTAGTTAGAACGATTCTATCCCACAAGGTTTTGTCATGACGACAATTCCTTTTGTCTCAAAAGACTATTTGATTACTATAATTCTTATTTTAGATGTACCTTACATGTACTATTCTTTTATATTCTAGAGATTCCCCCTTTCTTAGTTATTTAGCTCTTGGAATATTCCTACCAATCGAATTGATGTCATCGTAACAAGTTGGCCGGACTTGTTAGATTACTTCTTTTCTTTCGGTTGGATTATTCTTTTGGAGGTACTAGATTTATACATGGTCAACAATTATCCTAGTAATGATTTCTTCTTAGCGAGGAGATCAATCTCACCAAGTGGTTTCAATACGTTGGATGTCTGTTAACAATCGTGTATAATTATAGTTACTCCTATGCATTTCCTTCCCAATCCTTGACGCTTAGCTCAATATTGGGGCAATCCTTTCGGCGAGAATATTTAACAATGCCTTCTAATCCCAATATGGATGTTACCATCCCTACATTTAACCTACTAGGCCCCATGGCCTTAGATGCTTGAGCTTGCTAGAAGCTCATCCACTCGTTGCCTGCTTGAAATAGCAAGGTAACGTTCTTCTGAGTCGCTCGATGCTCCAGTCTCCTTGACTGTGGCTCCTCTTTGATGTAGAGGTTGACTTTGTTCGTTAGAAGCCTCTCATTGCTGGTGGCTTTGATGACATAGCTGATCACTTGAAATCTTCCATGCCACTTTTCAAAAGCCCCAAGGTGGCACCGGATTGAAAAGATCTTTCATCTTGAACTCTTTGTCTTGATGCAACTAAGGGCGACTCAGATCCGATATTGTTTCTTCGACTCCATCGACGCCTCATACATCGAGTCCTCTTGTTGCCCGAAGAGTGTTGAGGATGTTGATTGCTTCACCCCTGCAAATTGCCTGACATCTCTTCCTTTGATCTGTTACGCTATGGGGGGGAAAGGAATAACAAGGGAACTATATATGCAAAGCATATAACTTACATGATTACAATTAGTACTAGAGCTATTAGGTCCCCCTTTGTGCCTTCCTTCTCGAGTTGCACACCTACTCTTTGGCAATGTCATCGGTGTTCCTCCTGCAATGGTGTTGGACGATCTATATCCTCCTATTTGTGCGATGCCACTGCGTTCCGGGTAACTTGTTGATATACTTGGGCCCTCGCGATGTTTGTCGGTTATGGCACAACACGCTTTGCATCACATTCTAACTAAAGGTGTGCCGGTCGTTGATGCTTCAACATTTCGGTCTGCTTCCTGATCCTGTTCTCGGGCGGTAATTATCCCCCCCTTCATGATACTCGAAGCTATTTGAAGGCGTCTCTTGAGGCTGTGCGCGATTCCTTTGGCTATACTCCTCCGGGTTGTTCTCTTCTGCAGATTGTTCTTTTTAATCGCCCATCCTTGGGTTCACCAAGTTGCATACAAGTCCACGCGCAAGTCATCGGCTTTCGCCTCGCCCTAGTTAGCTTCTCCATCGAGCTTCCAAACTTCCTTGTTTGATCCCCTCGATCATGGCTTGGGCGTTGTCCCGCGTTCCACTATGCCGTCTTCTTGTCTTGAGGTACCTTCAGGTGGCTTTGATTGTGCTCGTCGGGTTTGATCCTCCTGCATTTGCCTCTAGGGAGCTCGTGGGAAGAAGTCGGTTGCTAGCACTTCTCCAGCTTTCAGTTCGACCTTTGTCCCTCTATGCATGTGGGTCTCTCACGGCAAGTAAAGCATCATGGCTCTCCTCCCCGCCGGCTATATTGCCGGGATGATGGATCCTTATATCTGCGCAAGAGCTTGACCCTTGAGTTGAAGGAGTACACGCCTTTAAATATACTCACCGTTGAATAGCCCGGCTATTATCTTGAACTCTCTTTTGCGAAGGTGCTTCAGTTGCTATCCTTGTCGTTAAGGTGTCGAATGCTTCTACCTTGGGCGTTTGGCGTTCACCACATGTTGGAGGTATGATCGGCTTCTTCTCTTCTAATTCTTGGTAGGAGTACAGTGAAGCCATCACCTAGTTGTTGAAGGCATATCTCCTCGTCGCAGTTGGCTTTTCGTAGGTGCATCTCCATCTAATACCCGTGTCATAGCGCATCACCCTATATTACCACAAGGTGGAATTATGGTTGTCGAGATGTTGCCTTCTTAGTTGGCTCGTTGTTGTTGTGGGGTTCCTCCTATTGTTGAGGCCACTTTCGTGTCATAAGTTCGGTCAAGTGTTGTTGCTTGTCACAAGAGGTAGTGTTAAGTCCCCACGATGTCCTCGGTGCGTGACGGGATGATCTTGACATGACCGGTGTTGTCTTTTTATTCTGACATTGGGTGGACGGCGGTCTTCTACTTGAGGGCACTTCCGAAGTGTTTGGAGTCGAAGGTTTGCTTGGCCTCCGATCGTTTCTCCTCGTACTTGCTCTTCCATTTTGATCTTGGGCTATTGTTGTGCTTCCTTGCTTCCTCTTTTGGTAGTCGGTGAAGGAGCTTCCCCGATCTAAGTGCTAAATCCATAAAACATGACTGTACTCATGTTTCTCCACTATATCTGTGTGAACATCCGAGGTATACAATACACATATATGCATTTACATTGGGATTTTAATTCATCCACTTTTCCAAAACAACTACGAAGATCTACTTAAATGTTTATACTCCTTCGGTTTTATCGCATCTTCTTCGCTCTTGGTTGACTCGATTCCTTGAGACGCCGCTACTATTGTTGAGCTTCATGTTCCGATCCGAGTTTAGATCCCGCGCTAAGTTAGAAGCAGTGTTTGTCGATGTGATCCCTTGAGAAAGATGCTCCTCCTTAATGTGTATATTCGCCGTGAGGAATGCGGTGACCGCCAACATCCCTACATGCGGTGTGTCGTTGCAAGGTTGCCGTTGTGCGGGTGCCGTTGATCGCTTGAGTAGGATCACCGGCAATTTGATCAACCATTCTTGAATATCTTGAAGCTCGAGATCGTGATCGCGGGTCAGTAGGCGTGCATTGTCATTCCTTCGCGGGTTGAATTTCCGAGTGCAACTCCTTTGCTTGGGCTTTGCTCCATTCCGAGGTGCCTCTCTTGTGCCCGGAAGTGTGATCATCTTCATTGCACCTATCATAGCTCCTTTTGGTCGCCTTTGGCGTGATTTGTACCGGCTGGCTAGGTCGCCTCCTCCTTTTTGGGTCCCTATCCATTCGAGTCTCAAAACTCACGGGCTGACGTAGTAAGGTCGCCCTTCCTTTTAGTTTCTATGTGTTTTACGGGTCCGAATTCTTGTTCGGCGAGAATATGCTCCCTCCTTGATCTTGCCCCTAATGCTGATATAGGCCTTCAAGTCGAGATGTTCCTTCCCTCGATATGCGTCTCCTCCCCTCATGGTCTCCTACTTTTGGAACCGATGAAAGTTCTCCCGCCGGTGCAAGGGGGCTGGAAGCTTGTCTGAAGTCAGCCTTTAGGTGCTTTGTGGTTCGTGAAGCTTGTTTGCTCCTTTTGTTGACATTGCATGACATTAAAGCTGAGCTCTTGGGCTGCAAGGTCGCGGGTGGTCTTCCTCCGGTTTCTATCGGCTCACCTTGGTCGCCATGACTTCTCTCCTCCGGGAAGATTATGCCTTCGGCCCTAGCTCGTGATGCTAATGCGGTATCGATTCTAACGCCTTCTTCGCTTTTGTATTTTGCTGCCTTGCATTCTTCCATTTGAAACTCATGTAATGCGTCGAGTTGGTGAAGGCGTCCGAGATCCTCTTTCCCGATGTGAGCTCATGGACGTGGTAGCCGAGAGGTTGACATCTAGAAAATTCTTGATGCACTGGTTACCAAATATCCTTCCCATTTGATGAAGATTGATGCTAGGCGATGGTGTCTGTTCTACTCGTTTGTCGGTTTAGGTGTTTGTCGTTGTGCTTCCCTCTCTTGGATTCGCCTTTTGGTCTCCTCTCCTTATCTCGTAAATGCGTCGGTTGGGACCTTGATGTCTTCAAGAAGTTAAGCCTCTAGCTCTTCTATGGCTCGCCCTGTGCATTTCCTTAGCAACGCCGATATCCTAGAGTCTAAGGTCTACTTGAAGGGCTCTCCTACAACATTTTGGGCTCTATATGCAAACAAGATGGCTTGAGTAGCATTACTGAAGACATATCTATGATATACAAGTCTATGGACATTAGGACATGTGGTATGGCATGACATGAGGGTTGTTTTGCAAGACCTCCATGATGTTTGAGGCATACTCTAAGGTCCTAGCAAAGTTGGTTTTGAGGGAGGGGTCCCATCTCTACACATGGGCGCTTGGGCAGCTCTAGACTCTAGCTCCTTTCTAGGTACCCCACGACAATAGGGAGTGTCAATGTGGCGGCAATATAAGTCAAATTCTATTAGAAGGACACAGAATTAGGTCAAGGTTTATGCCTTTGGCATGAGCAGAGGTGATGTACTAACAGTTGGACTTGAGTTGCTATGCTGAGGTCTAGATGACTATAACAAAAGGGTGTTCTTGGGCACTTCTATCTAGGAGTAAGGCATCAGCTTCGAGCCGAGAGCAATACTTGCGAGCTACTAATGGGGTATGCTTCTATCTACAAACAAACTACAGTTTGGAAAAACAATTCAAGGGTTTGAGCAATTTTGGTCATTTTGAGCTAGGGTTTGATATTTATAGCCTAATTTGAGGTCATAAATGGATTCTAGGCTGTCTAACGGTCCTATTGCAACAAATTTCAGGCGATTTGGAGCTCTGTAGCTCAAGTTATGGAAGTTCAAAGTTTGGAGGTCTCACAGGTAGCGCCCTGCTCAAAAACTAAAGTTTAGTTCTTTGACCAGGCGCGAGCTGTGAGATCTTGCACATTTTTAAGTAATTTAAGTAATTTAAACATGCTATTCTAACTAATTCCTACCTTGGAACTAGCCTTACCATATTACTTTTCTCAAATTCATCAAGTTTAGTGTGTTCTTGGCTCGATGTCTCACAGCTTGCGCCTCGCTCAAAAACTAAAGTTTAGTTCTTTGACCAGGCGCGAGCTGTGAGATCTTGCACATTTTTAAGTAATTTAAGTAATTTAAACATGCTATTCTAACTAATTCCTACCTTGGAACTAGCCTTACTATATTACTTTTCTCAAATTCATCAAGTTTTAAGGTGTTCTTGCTCAATGTCTCACAGGTAGCGCCCTGCTCAAAAACTAAAGTCTAGTTCTTTGACCAGGCGCGAGCTGTGAGACCACCTTGCCTGAGGAGGTTTTGGCTCATTCTTTTTAGTCTTATTAAGTTCCAATTTACTTAACTGTTACTAGCTTAGCATAAACTACCAAAAATGAGAAAAAAATTTCCCACTTTTCGAGGCTTGAGGATCCTATCAAGTTAGTACTACTGGGAGCATGGTCAGTGCTTTGCTCTTGGTCTCCAAGAACATCGCTCTGATACCATTGTGACGTCCCCTACTCGTATACGATGCACTCATCGTATACAAACAGGAGTTCATCCCCTATACCAGCTCCACGCTGATACAAGGCCCTCCACACATCACTGCAATCCAGTGGGAAGAATGAAGGTGTCATTTACCCTGTCTCCCTCAGGGCCTACCTAGCTGCGGAAGCGTAAACATATGTAAGTACATATACATCAAAGCACATCATGACCATCTCGAAGGATGGCTCACCACATATCTGCATAGACAAAGATCAGCACAATACAAAGGAAGTTCCTACCCAAGGCTCCGGAACCACCCGGGATAGACCCGACAAGCTTGGGCCTCGAGTTCATTGCATGTAATCATGACAATGGATTGGGCTGGCACAAGAACATGGCATTGGGTTGTCCACTCCATCCGCCCCTCATTTACACTTTGCGGAGTAGGTTGAAAAGTGTTGGGACTCGACTGAGGCTCACGGGTGCATAGCCAAAGGGGCTATTCCCTGGTTACATCTCCCAAGTTCCGGATGGGGCGGTAGGGATCACTCCCCGTGAGATCTACATTCTCGACCCAAGGTGACTAGAGGGGCCAGCGCTCTTATTCGACTTAACCCACTGGAAGGTGAACTCCACCCCACAGTGTCGAGCCCATGCCTTACCCACACCCGGTGGCAAGCCATTAGGACCTAGTCACTCTGATCCCCGTAGGCCTTACACACCGAGGGATCGGGTCAAGGGTCGAACACGAACCTCATTCTAAGCCGGCTGGCCCCTTCACCCACAACCGTGTGGGGTTCTTTGTACACGCAGGCGAAATCTAGTAATGCACTAAGAGGGACTAACTAGGAGCATCATCTACTAAGCTTTAAGTCTCTACCCCCTTCCCCATACAATGAGTTCCGCGTAATCCATCCGTCCATCATATCAACATAATAAATAATAAAGAACTAATCTATCTCATAGAGTTAGGTTCTTTAGTTAGGCCAATCTCTGGATCTACTTGGTCGCTAGGGGTGATCTAATAGGCTAAACCTCTCTGATTCAAAGGTGGAGTAAGGTTTATGCTATTTGATCGACCAAATACCCCATCCCCTGGTTCACTCCTCTCGATCCAAAGGTGTCCATGTCTCTGCTTACGCTCAAATGCGGTCGGAGGACGATCTGACAAGCTGGGCGCACGGCATTAGGGCGGATTTGGGGTCTGAAAATGGCCTCCCATCAGCGGCCCACGCCATATTTCCGCTCCTTTTTCCCATGCCACCTAGGATATCAACATCTCATCATTACAGATTTACTTGGAATATTCTCCGGAATAAGGGGATCGCGCATTCATGGTGCCATATGTATTTAATTTTGTTGGTTGTCGGACAGACTGATGCAACACGCGGTCTCTTGGTTTGTCGATACCACCAGCGTGTGTCACCCGATTTCTTGGCGCTTATTTTCATTTAGAGGCCATGGCCATACAAGCTTCCCGCCTTCCACATTTCAAAATTTGAATGTGTAGGTTGAAGCTTTGTAGCGTGCTTTCATTTATTTCGAGGGCGGGCGGCCGGGCGCTATATGGGTGGTTCACATGGAGAAGTTTAGGCCCTCCCTCCGAAAAGCGAATCAGGAGTTACTGATTAAAAATTCAACGCCACCGCAGCTATGCAAGTTGGATCTTTGAGGGGCTGATTTTCCAAAACGGGCTGATTTTTTTTGCCTCAGCCCAAGTTGGGTTTTTAAGCCAGCGCCCGCTCGGGCCCATGTGAACCCAACATTAACCGGATCTTTACTTCATCCCAATACAAAGCTTCCGCCCCCTACAATTGAGAATTTGAATTTGCTTAATGTATAAAAGCATGGATTGTAGGAGAATGGACTTTTCGATTTTTCCATATGCACGCTGCAAAATTTCAAAACGAGGTTAGTACGGACGCTCGACTCACACGGCGGGTAATTGTGCCGGGCATACAAATTGTACACCTTCATTTCACCCGTCGCATCCACGCAGATGGAAGCTCCAAATGATGTGTGGATAAGGATCCAACCGACTCCACGAATATGCTCCAGGTCTTCAATCGCAAAAGGAGGTCTAAAAAATAAGAACTTAGACCTCGACCGTTGTGTCTTGCGTGCTCAAAAAGTGTTGACATCCGGGCGATGGCGCTTATATCCATTGGATCCGTTGAGTGGCAAGAAACCGCCATTTCAGACGCTTCAATTTAGTCCCATTTTGTGGTGAAGGTAACTCCGCCTCCTAGGATATTGTGAGAGATTGAGAGAGGATGAAGGGCATTCGAATCGAATACGCTTCCTTGAGATGAGCTGCTTCGATAAGGAAGGGGACGTGAAGATGCTAATAAATGACATTATACTTTGCAATGTGAATGGTTTATACATTTTTGAAGTACAAAGGTTATGGTGTTTGTGTTTAGATACCGCTAATACAAGAAGTCTTTGACTACCTTTAACAATAGATTCCTTTAAAACTCTATTGCTATTTAAATTATAGCAAAAATGAGTCTTGAAACTCTTTAAGTAGTAGAAGAACTCTTTTGACTAGTTATCCATTTGATGACCATTTTTAAGAAAATATGATATGTGACATTCTTATATGCAAACATTCATAAAATTTATGAACATTGAAGGTCAAAGCCATCCTTGTTTAAAGAGGATCATATGATGCGAAATCTTCATGCGCAGAAGTAATTGCATATAAGAAATTACGCTGTGTGATCCTTTTTTAGTAAAAAAAATAAATAGAAACACAAATATTCAACTTACAACTTAGCTTAAACAAATAGTATTTTAATAAACCAACACTTTATATACTAACACTTTACACTTTAAATAAGATATTTCTTTCTTTCCTTTTACTTGAAAGCTTTTTTTTTTCAAGATGGATCACACCAAGTTTAATAATACATATGCAAAAAAAAAAAGGATACACTAAATTGCGCATGGTGTGATCCACTTTCTTATTTGTTGTCAAATTAAAATTAAACACAAAAGTACTCATTCCTATTTGTATCTAAAATGCTTTACCACTCTTAAGTACATAAGTCATTATCCCTTTCAAAGAGCATATTATTTTTCAAGAAGGATCACACCAAGTTTAATAGTACATATGCAACAAAAATGGAACACACTAAATTCAAAATCGTGGTGATCCACTTTCTTATTTGTTGTCAAATTAAAATTAAACACAAGTACCCCTTCTCATTTAATGCTTTACCAACCCAAGTGCATAAAGTTATTAGTCCCTTTCAAAAGAGCATATCTTTTTTAAGAAGGATCACATCAAGCATCCTATTTGCATCTAAAATACTTTTACCAACTCTAGTAGTACATAAAAGTTATTAGCCCTTTTCAAAAGCAAACACTTTATCAATAAATGAGCACGTCACATATCCACACTTAACTTCAAATAAGACACATATATATTTTTTTTATTAAAAGATAATCAAAGTAATTTTACTATAGAAGTCATGTTTTTCCAAAAGATCACACCAAGCTTAATTTTTAGTATAAGCTAAAAGGTTGGAATATAATAAATTCGCATGGTGTGATCCACTTTCTTGTTTGTTGTCAATAGATAATAACACCAAGTCCCTCATCAATAGTCTCCCATTTGCATATAAAATATGTATCATTCCAAGTTATATTATGTTTTATGAACTAAACTTTTTTCAAAGAGGGTTTCAAAGTAAAATACAAACACATAATCAATAAGCCAACACTTTACCAACAACCAAAGCTTTATTAAATAAGATTTTTATGTTATTTTATCAAACCTAACAATGTTTCCATATGTGACACTTTGAGTTAACTGATCCAAAGGGCTCATGAAAGCTTACATTTTATACAATATGTCTTTGGAGCTTTTGTGTCGGCATTAGTAAACATCTCTAATGGAGCAAATATTTTGTAACTCATTTTTTTCAACAACCCAAGTCCCTCGATGCACGCCTTATCAAACATTTCTTCATTGCAAGGACACCATTCTCATAAGGCTTTGCACAATTAAAACTAAACGAGGTCATGGGACAACTTTGAAGCTCGGGCTCCCACAATTTTACAACGTAAAAACTAGATGCCCATTGCCTTGAATGTATATCTTGGAAAAGCATGTCTCTTATGTCCATATGTTAGACAACAACGATGCCATAATGCTTTTCCCTAGTCCCAAATCCCCATATTATCCGATAAATATAGCCCAAAGAAAAATATTTGATTCAAGAGTGAATATAAATCAAGAAGAGGGGAAGAAAAGAAGCAAGGATCACATGACGCTTAAATCTCACTACACATTTACAAAGTGCATATGCATTTTCGCATGGTGTGATCCATGTATTATTGAGGGTGCAAATTTGCAAATATCCTCCTCTTCAAACCCCTTCCCCTCCCTTCCCTTTTTTTTTTGCAATATACTATCCATAGCATTTATTTTGAACCCTATAGTTCTACCTATGTAACTCCATAGTCATCCTTCTAGTTAAGGATAGCATTCTCACCCACAAGCCTATGGATAGATATCCTTCCACCGGCCATGCCTTTATTGTTTTGTAAGTGATGAACCGCAAGCAAATGTAGGAGTACTAGGAGCAATGATGGATGCAATTAGAGATACAGAACGGCCGTTGAATTGTAAGAATGAATGGCGTGGAGCAATAATGATGAATGGGAAGAGCTGAAAAGTAGGAAAACTTCAGAATGAAAATTTGGGTAGTAAAACATGGCATGTAACGTGACGCTTTGCTTGTCCGCACATCGCCCTCGCCGTTGCTTTAACCCCTATGCTCGGGCCTCAAAAAAACACGTACACTATGGAGACTTGATTC